>JALIZH010012329.1:0-101438 GCA_030522465.1 Rhipicephalus appendiculatus | reverse complement strand
ATGAATACATCAATTGCCATTTTCTAATATGTCCTAGCGATGAATAGTTGCAAGAAATGTCTCTAAAACGCTAGTATAGTGCCTGAAATATCTTTTTTTTCTCGCCCTCTCTCGGGCCGCGTATAAAGGGGCGTTTTAAAAGCGCTCAAAAGAAGCAGAAAAACTTCCAATGAACTCCGTTCAAGCCCCCTAAATGAGTTAAATAACAACACCAAAGTTACCTCCTAAAATTTCCCTCTTTTGACTCCGTTTAGTTTGTAAACAAACCTTGTTAAGCCTTCTGTACCGCAAATCGACTGTGTATCTCGATAACGGAGCTGTTTTATCGGCAGTATACGCTTAGCGAAGCCTCATTACTCAAATATAAATAAAATACCAGCATTATTTGGGAATGAATGAGTTTAATAATGCAGGCCGACGGCTAGAAAGATTCGAAGTGGACGGCTGTCGCTTCAACAGGCACCGCCATCTTGCCCTGCGTACCCCCCCTAAAACCTCCTTTGGTAGGGGGTTTTGCGTAGTACCTTTAGGGTGCAAGTTAAGAGCCGAGCCCAAAACTCCCAAAAAGGCTCGAACCCGTTTGCTGTGTACGGTGAAATAGTTGAATGTTGGCCGAGTTGGTGTTCGGGCATAAAGACCATCGTAAGTAGCGCAACGAGACAGGTGTTCGTCTCTCCCTTTCTACTGTCCGGTATGGTTGCGCTTCTTGCGCGGGCATTTATTTGATACCGCACGATTGTGTCAGTTAACCTACAATATCACTGATTCATTAGCATCTCTTCACTAAGCTACTACACTCTGGCTTAACAGCGAGCAGTTAGAAAGCGGAGGCACTAGGGGAATCGAGGTAATACACATTTTTAGGCAAGGCGTCCTGCGGGCTAAACACCGACAAACACGAAACGAGTTAAGAAAAGAAGTGCACATTTTAAGGACTCGTTTTTCTTTGTTAGACACAATATTCATTAATATTGTGTCTAACGAAAGTCATTTATAAGAAATTTAGTGCTTTTAGCGTTCAATATGTCCTACTTCATCAGTTTATTGGGTTCGTATTCTGTAGTTATCGGCGCAAGGGTGGCGGGTTCGGTGTTCAGCATTAAAATTACGTTGTCTCAACGAGACACGTGTGTGTGCGTCTGTCACGTTGGACGAACCGCGATAAAGAAATAAGCATAAATAAATTTTCTTGGCGGGTTTCGAATATATTCACCTTTTCGCTCGGTTTCAAGATTGAAATGGCAGCAGCACATGTTGCTTCCCAAGAAACTTCCGCTCGATCACTTGAATTATCACTCTCTAACACCGAAGCAGAAAGCGTGTCTTTTAAGTCGCGCCAGAGAAAAGAATCTTTTTCTGCTTTCAGGTAAAAGAAAGGCGCTTAAAGTTAAGGACTAACTCTTATAATGTTGTGTATAGGTTAGAAGAAAATACATTTGAAATATTTGGCCAGTCCCAGGGAGAAAAGTGTTGAAAAGGGGCGGGCTACTCGCTAAGGCTTTTGTTCCCCGCCAATGCTGCTAGGCTGCGCCGGCGCACAAAACAAGAAGCTGTCCCGGACCTGTGTTTGTAAACAGCGAAAGGGTCTATACCGCCCCATTTTAAAAGCAAAAAAAGTGGGGCGCACTACGGAACAGGGGACAAGAGCAGAAGACGACAACACGGGCGCACACTCGCAACTGGAAGTTTATTGAAAAGGAAACACATATATAGCTTACAACATTACCACGTGGTGCAGTTTCTCTCGCCTAAACACCCGAAAGACTATCCCCGTTGTACACAAATTCTTCAAGGCGCATGCGTCCAACCGGAAAAATTCGAAGAAAAAATAAAATTTTAGTGCAGCGTGTTAATCAAATACGAGTACTATTTCTCTGTTATGGCAATAGACGGGTGGCTGACACATCTTTCCCCACATCTCTTGATGTGGAAGGCTTCTATTAATTCACGTGTGGTTTTATCTCGGTGTCTAGATAGAACGTGTTTTTGCTTTTAAAATGAATCGGCACCAACTAGCCCAAATGACTGTTCTGCTTCAATACCGCCCCACGTTTCGAACCAGAGTTCAGTATCCACCTATGGTTAAACACCTGCGCTTGCAGATAGTGAGCATATATGAAGTATAGGAATGCGCTGTAGCGGCGGTACAAAACAATCGTAAAAGGAGGGTACTTTCTAAGAACGCTTGTTTGAGATACTTCCCGGAAGACGAAATAAAACCGTTTCTAGGACAACAAAAAAAGCCCACATGAAGCATTGCTCCCATCGGGAATATTTCGACCTTACACGAATATAGTGTCAAATACGCCACGTACACCCGATACGTTTCTCTTGTCGCGGTATGCGCCGACGGTTGGGCCGTTCGCAACTCTGACAGACGCTAAAGAAGATCAAAGGCGCCGTGCCGATTCGGCCCGACGACAACATTCCAGGAATGGCCACAAGACACGGTAAGCGCATGAAAATACAAGCACGGGATACTGGACGTTATCGGACACAAGGAGCGCACTACTCGCTTCGACACATTATCACCCGACGACAAAACAGCAGGGAATTATTAGCAATCACTCACGCAACGCCGGGACGCCAAGGACGCCGTAAAGGTAAACGCATGCGAGAAAAATTGGGGGGACCCTTAATCTTCGCCTTTAAGAGTTGAACGAGCGATAGCGATATCCTGTCCCGAGTGCCTACTTGCAACCGCTTAGTGCATACTTGCTATGCACCCACTACGTGGTGTTAAGGGAATACGCGCAGTAAGGTGTGTGCCGTTTGTAATGGGTGGCTGACTTTAAACTATGGAATCGTTATGATAGTCACATATTCTGACGCCCGATGGCAATGTACGCTTGTACCACGCAATATTCCTGGGATATTACATGTTATATTGCGACGCCTATATAAAGGACGCTTGCGTTTGCGAAGCATGAAAGTTATTTTCACTGAATTTCCAAGCAGAGGAAGTTATTTTCACTGTATTTCCAAGCAGAGGTGTGGCTGTGTGGTAGAAAACCTGCTTTCCACGCAGACGGCCCGGGTTCGATCCTCACTCGGACCCGGAAATTTTTATTATTTATTTTATTTGCATCTTTCTCGATTTTTCGGTCACGGACAAGATGATGATTTTTCGCTCACAACCAACGACGCCGACGCCGACGCCGGAATTTCTACGAAACGAGCTCTTTAACGCTTTCGCGTTAAAACGCGAAAGTGTTTTAATGGGCGCATGAGATCCTGCAGGGTCTCATGCGCCCGGGTCAATTCGATCGATACCGAAATCTCGGTTGCAGACGAGTGGCGGTCAGGCGCATAAAGCGAATAGTCATGCCTGCTCGTGGACGCGCATTGGGACAGTACCCCAAATAGAGCAAAACTCTGCGACCTAGTTCATAAAACGACATTTAGGTTTCGATCGTTCCTTTATGGATTGAGATCGCGGAGATTGCTGCCATCATTAGCGCTTCGACATTTAAGCTCCGAATAATTCATACCTGTCGTACCGTTATATTGATGTGCTCCGTATGTACGGGTGACTTGTTGACGAAAAGCAACGAAAAATACTCAAGAGAAGGTCTCGTTTGTTTCCCTTCAGTATTTCTTCAGGAATTGCTTTAAATACTCATTTTTCCCTCTAACCATTAAGACTGGGACTCACTGAAACCCACTGTAACCAACGAATCATCCTTGAACGTTTTTACAAAGTTCTGGTTTGAAAGGTAGTTGCTTGCTTCACAAATACAACTAACATCATTTTATATTCAATGAACGCGCTAAGCGCTGAGCCTCTGTGATATTACTAATGTGTTGTTTTGTCGTTCCGAATTATTCAAGTGACATGCTTTTCTATTAGTTTGTTATTAAAATTGTTTAATTTATGTGTTATTCTAATAGTGACGTATAAATTTGACTATAAATGATCTTGTGTCAATAAATAATGTTTTTCGTGTGCCTTCAGTTCGATTGAAGAGATCGGCAGTATTCTTAGATAAACAAATAAATAAACGAGTAAATAAATAAGTATTATGTGTTCAAGCGGCTTTGCGATGATTTCAGATTGAGAATCAAAACAGTAAATAGGATAAATGATCGGGAAAGTTTTGCCCGGCATCTGCATTTTGGGGTTGGTAATACCAAGGTTTATCCAAATCCTTGAAGGGTATTTTCATAGTGTAGAGTGCAGGCATACATCACGGGCTAAGATCTGCATAAAAACATAAAGCCCGTTCCACGCCAGCGAAATGGGAGGAAACAGCAGAGCTGACAAGCAAGCGCCACCACCTGGCGAACGCAGATTGAGTTCTTTTTTCACCTCCATGAATTCATCGCTCTGCTAATATTCTTCTTTCTTTCAAGCTTTCTTTCTTTTTTTATCTCTTTCCACATCTTCATTTTCTTTCTTGTTTCTATTTATGTATTGCCTTCGCTCCTCCTTTCCTTTCTCCTCATCTTCATACCACTCCTCACTCTCACTTCTCTCTTCCTCCCCTTGCTATGCTAAACTGTACATGACTGTACTATGGTATACCCTCCCACCTCCTCCTTTTCCTCCTCTTCACCCTAACATCAGTCCTCATCACCCTCAACTCTCTTTCTCATCCCCTTGCTAAACTATACTGTACGAGACTATGCCGTGATTTAGCCTCTCCCCTCCTCCTTTCCTTCCTTACGACCTTCACATCAGTCCTCCTACACTCGCTTCCCTTTCCCACCACTTTGCAATACTATCACTATGTATGGCTATGCTATGCTACGAGCTGCTTGGCACATATCCGCTTTGACTGGCACATACCCGTCTCAGTTGTTGCGTCCAACTCCCTTTCCCATTTCCCCCCCGCGTAGGTTAGCCAACCGGGCATGTATCTGGTTAACCTCCCTGCTTTCTTGTTTTCTTCCTTCCTTCCTACTCCATAGTTACCTCGAGCTTAAACAGCTCCATGGTTCAAAACATAAACGAATTCGAATAGTGCTTCACCTGTACAGATTTTGCGAAGCAACTTATAGCTAATAATAATTGATGCGGTTTACCTCTCAAAACCACGATATGATTATGAGAGACGCTGTAGCGGAGGGTTCCGGGAAATTTTGACCACCTGGGGTTCTTCGACGAGCACCTAATCCTAAGTACACAGGCCTCGAGCATTTTCGCCTCCATCGAAGACATTGGAGGACGCTTGAGCTTCGCCTTCAACAGCAGATCGCGATAGCGTATTCGGGACTCGTGCGCATCGCCTTCTGAACTGCTAGCCTGCTTCGGTTCTCGGTGCATGCCTCAACCGTGCCGTTAGAAACGAACGACTGTGCGCGTAACATTGGCTGTTTCAAAGTATCATTGAATGCCTATTGCAAGCACACTTGTTAAGTGCCCACTACACCATAATTATTTCTTTTGCGAATCAGGCGAAGGGCCCACTACGCGTCCGTAGGGCAACACGCGAACCCACATATCTCTTCACTTTGTTGATGCTTCTGCTGCTGATGATGATTAAATATGTCTGAGCGTTTTGTAATGGGTGCGCGTTTAAAACACCCACTCGTTGTTAAATTCACATGTTTTGACACCTGGCCAGATTCTTTGCTTCTGCCACGCAATATGTGATCCGTTAAGGAGACTCCTTCTACTACATGACATTCATATAGTGTTTTTTTTCCAAAGGCACCTTCAACAAATACAGTCGTGTTTTTGATGTTCTCCGCACCAATGGATCCATCGGCTTCTAGCCGAGGTACTGCTCAGGCTGCTGCCAGCAGTAATGAATACCGCACCGTTCTTCCGCGTCTGCCAAGCGGTAAGCTGTCACTGACTGTATTTTTTCACGCTGATTTAGCCGGCCGCCCCTACTGGGTCCAGGACTTTAGAGACGCTCTAAGGAATGCTATAGACTTCAAGGAGATAAGTTCAATTGGACAGTTCCAGATGTCACATGTCTGGATGGTCACTTGCAAGTCGGCGTCAGCGAAGGTCAAACTCGTTGCACTCAGGGAAGTGATGGTTAAAAAAATGCCCCCCACCTCCCCGAAGGAAATCGTGAGGAAATGCGAATGCATTTCTTGCGCCGACACCGACTTCTGCCATCGCCTTGAGAGGCGCCCAGCCAGCGAACGGTCGAGAGTGAGGCGCGAGCGGACGAGAGAGTGGGGCGCAGGGAGGAGAGAGAGCGAACGGCGAGAGAAGGAGCGGCGAAGCACTGCACCTACCCTCTCCTACACTCTCTCGCACCACATGCTCCGGTTGCTAGGGGCGAGGATAAGCGCGCGCGCCCGCAGCTGTTGCTATGGGAGAGGGAGTGAGAGCGGAGAGATAACACCTGCCGGCGCGCGGACACCTCCTCAACCTATCCTCCTCCTCCTCCTCCGCGGACGCCGCCGGACAACGCCGCCTGACATAGCCCGACTAAGAAATGCATTCGCATTTAAAACCGTCGCTGCATCGTCATAGACCCGGAGCCAGCAGATGTCAAGATGAAGCTCCTGTGGCTTCCAGAACGATTTGAAGACATCTATATACGTGAAGCACTTCAACCTTTTGGCAAAGTGCCAACAGTAAGCCGAGAAAGTTGGCGTGTCGCGGACATGGAGGACATGAAGACCCTTAATCGTGACGTTGTGCTCTCGTTAGCCGATGGCGTTACTGTTGCGGATATTCCCCACGTGCTCACTGTCTGCGGCATACAGAGTCTTCTGTTGATTCCTGGGAGACCACCTCTGTGCCTCCGTTGCAACAGAGTTGGCCACATACGTCGGCACTGCAGGACCGCCTCGTTGTGACAGCTGTCGCCGTGTCGGACATTCTGCGGATGAATGTGTAGTGTCTTATGCCGATAAGCTAAGGCACCGCACCCGGCCTTAAGAAGATGCCGTGAAAGAGCACATAATGGATGCCACAGAGGTTCTTGATGCGAAAGGCGACCTTCCAGCAGTTAACGCTGTGGACACAAGCACGATGATTGCGTCAGTACCAGCAAACGCGTCAACAACCAGCGTCGTGTCATCCGAGAGGTGCGAAGCAGCTGCGTGCCGGAGTGAAGCACAGCCGCTACGTGCTGATGTGGCGTCTCTGGACGTCAAGCCAGCTAACAAGGACGTCACGGCAGATGCTGTCATCGCTTCTAGCAGTGTTCCTGACCAACGACAGAGTCAAGGTAATGCTCCAGTTCCGTGCTTTTGAGGCTTCCACTCATATGGACACAACATTTCCCAAACGCCGCGCCTCCCACGCATCTGTGTCCTCTGAGGAAAACGACATAAGTGCTCCAAAACAATCACGTCGGCGACCATCCAAACACAAAGAAAAGCATCGACGATCAAGATCCAGGCGGCCTGGTGATAGTGCAAGGGAGGTTTCTCCCTCGCCCTCCACGCCTGACACTTTCGAATAGAAAATTGGTCTGTAGTCATCATGGCGTCAATGCAGCTCACCCTCGCGACTTAAATTTATGAGGGCTTAGGTCTCGGCGGAAACAATTTCAACTTCGTCGGCTGCTTACCAGCAAGCGTTTACACTTTGTCGCAGTTCAGGAGACAAAGCTTGAGAGTGATGACGACACTGAAAGGGCCCTAAGGCTCTTTCAGCATGATTATAATATATGTGTGTCACACTTTGTTGGTTTGTCGGCAGGTTGTCTTTTGTTACTTAAGAACAATCTCCCTTATTCTGCTTTAAGCTATCAGGTAGACTTTGAAGGGCGGTTTATATGTTGTTATTTTATGCTGCATGGTGTTGCTTAGCGTTTGCTGAATGTTTACGCATTTAATGACACAGGTAGACGCGTTACCTTTCTTCGAAAGTCTAGCCCCCCTTTCTAGATTGTGATAGACAGACAGTGCTTATAGGTGACCAACTGTGTTTGTGATGATAATGACCGTGTAGGGCAAAGTTCACGCAGAGACAAGAGCGGTGAAGTGCTATTTGAGATTACTGAAATTGCTGGACTTGTCGACATTGGAGCCCCACACAGAGGGAGCTGTTCGTACACGCACATTCAAGGCAGTGCTCATGCACGTTTGGATAGAATTCACGTCTCTTCTACAATTCTTTCTCGTGGGTGGTCATGTGTTGCTGAACCGGTATCGTTTTCAGACCACTGTATCGTCATTGCTCGACTAGGTAAAAATTCCAATGTAAAGTTCCGTCCCCGTTGGGCGCTTTGGAAACTTAATTGCACGCTTTTAGGTGATAAAGAATTTACTAGTCGGTGATGCCAACAGCAACATGGGTATTACCAACACCAGAAGCGGTAAGCTGATATGTAGCGCTTGTGCTTGCGGGGATGGTAGCCCTGGCTAGCGCTACGTAGATCTACTTCAGTGGATGGCGCTTAACTCAAATTGACGTTAACCCAATGCATGCCATATATTTATGAACTGCTCATCTTCATATTGATATAATAACAAAGAAACGCATCTTAAGGTTGACGCGTGGCACATCAATATTAGCGCAAATGCTTGCGTAATACAACATTGATTAACTTGCATAAGAATTAAAATGATCCCCACGCTTAAACATGCTAAGGTTGAAAACTGGGCGCTTTGGTATAGTATCACTGTAGATTGTATAGTGCAACAAATCGACGGGACACAAGAGAGATACATACACAACAGAGCGCTTTCAACGATGAAATTTATTCCCTTTTCCGCGGTGTAAATAGAGAAAGATAAATGGGGGGGGGGGGAGTCAGCGACAAGAGTTAAATAAGAAAAAAACCAGCAAAATTTCACAGAGGGATCTTCCACCAATGCCAAGTTACCTATGCACATAATCATTCTTACTGAGGTCAGGCGAAAGGATGCACAATGATGCACAGTTTCTGATTATGAGGAAAGACAGGGTTGCCGTAAGGGTGTATTTGAAAAGGAGCCAGAATTCAACCTAAACGTAGTCAAAGTAGCCATGCCATTTAATTTTATCTCCAAACTTGTAGCCAGATGTAACAAAAGTGGTATTAAGAGTGCAGTTTTATTATTGAACAGTAAATTATACAACCTTGAATAAGCAAGGCCATAGAAATCAGTCCACTATTTCTTCCCTTTTGCTTGTTCTTCAAGCCGCGGGTAATAATAATCATAACTTCTGTGCGTCCTCATTTAGTTTATACAGAATGAACAGAGTTCTTGCCAGATACAAAGTGATATTGGATCATTCCAGGGAACAATTCAGTGGGGACATTAAACATTCAAGCAGCTTTTTCGCTGTAGTCGCAGATCAAGATTTATTAGTAGATTACTATAGCACCAGCCCAGGTTCAAGTAGTGCAATCTGGTTGAAGATGAACAGCCCGGCTTTATTTTGTTGTGGATCTCTATTTTGTCAAGTTAACTCTAGAACACACGCTGCGCATCAGAATTACGTCATGTATGCGCATCAGCATACATGGCGTAAATTCGCCGTTCCGTATTTGACGGCGCGCCGCGCGTTGCTTTGGGGCGCCTCGACACGCACGAGCCTGCTGATGAGGGGAGGGTGCCGAGCGCATCGGCTGACACGACAGAAAAGCTGAGAAACAGTGCACTTGATCTACAGATAATAAGAAAAGTGGCTACTTATTGCACCATAACAGAAATTTCAAAGCAGCCAGAAAGTAGCCATGAAACCAACCCGAGATTTTTGTAGCATACGGGGTCGTAAACAGGCGATCTGGCGCAAGGTAGCCTGACGCGAGGAAACCTATTTGGTTTGTACTAAGGTCAACACACGTCATGCTTACGCACAAGTCGCCCAGGCGCGCTATTTCAGCAGCTTCAACCATGCTTACGGACAAGTCAACCATCTCGCGCGTCATTTTCTGGTCATTTTTCTCTCACATTGCAGGAGTTTGTAAAGACTAGTTGTCAACCGCAATCTCTGCAGTGATTACCAAGTTGCCCACCAATTAGTCGTCTTACGTTGTAACCATGCTGATTTAACCTGCCGTTTAAACAGCGTCCCGTCTTTCCTACATTCTTTCTGCCGCACGAAAGTGGAAGGGAGTAAACCACTCCTTCAGTGGTTTTTCTTCTTGTGTTGTTTTTCAATTTCTTCTTGTGTTGTTTTTCACATACTCGTTTTTGTTTGGCACCAGGATTTACCGAAGGAACACATGTTGTGTAATTTTTCCGGTGCGGAGAAGACCACTCTCAGATCGCATCTTGTTCTGATATTCTTTACACGATGCACAATTGAGTGAACATAGGGCATCATCACTATTTTTTCAAGCGTGCCCGGTATTGATACAGAACAATCGATAGCACTATCGATACTATCGATAGCCGAGTGACTATCGAACTATCGATGGTAGAATAAACTATCGATAGCCCTATCGATAGTAAGTTTGATGTAGTACTATGGGTAGTATAAAATCAACCACGCGAACTCATTGCAGCATAACCTTCGTTCTCCGAGTGCATGGTGAATAATGAAGCAGGAGGCGCAGGCTGAAGGTCAAGAAAGCTGACTGGCCCCTGTTCTTTCACCAAAATGCTTCCCTGACACACGATAACTAAGTTGAACTGTTCATCTGTAGCGGAAAAGGAAACCGTTACATATGGCGGACCTGCGTAGCTCCAAATTTATATTGCATTCTCTGATTTCAAAGTTAAGATATGAAGTAGTAATTGTTAGGGTTTTACGTCCCAGCATAAAAATATCAATAACTAAGTTTGCTAATTCTAAGAGGTGACAGCTTTTGAATATGAATTTTTCAAATGGACATAATCCGGCATTTCTGCTGCGGAAATTATTCCTTTCGCCAAGATATTCCTCGTAAACTGACTGAATATTGCTGATCGTAGGCTACCGTGAATTTTTTCGCAATATCGCTGGCCAACAACGGCTTAATTATTCACAGCAATATCAATTACCTGTAGTACTGCTACCGATGGTCTATAGATCGCACTATTGGTAATACTATCGACATTTTATCGATAGTAGTACTATCGATAGTTCCCTTACACTATCAATAGTTTGAATAGTCCATTTACCGATAGTTCTGCATCACTATTGCGCGGCCTCCAACAGACAGACAGAGAACTTTATTGAGGTCCTGAGGAACTGCGTCGTAACACCCCCCCTGTTAGGGGGGAATCCGTAGCAGTCGCGGGCCGCTCCCACGTAGGGACCGGAAGACCGTGGCCTTCCGCCCTCTCGCAGGCCCTCTGGACAGCCCGAAGTTGAACCGAGAGGTCGCCGCTGTTTAGGTCTTCCTTCCAGTCCTCTTCTTTGTTAAACTCTGCGTCACGTAACACAGGACATTGCCAGAGCATGTGAGTTAATGAGCAATACGCCTCTCGGCTCACTCACAGATAGTGGTGGCCGAACGATTCGATTAAAGACTGGTGTACTTTGGAGGCAACGAGGAGTATTAAGTGCGGAGCACTTTAGGGGGCCGGACTGTCGTATGCTGTAGTATGCTGTACTATATTGTCGTCGTCGCTTGGCGTAACGCTCCTTGTGTAGCATATTGAGCGCGTGCTCACGCCACTTAGAGGTCTTCTTCCTCTTGTTCTTCGAGCGCCTTGATGATGATCACTTATCATCATCAGCAAAAAAAAGCAACTAGTGCGCTTGGCGTAACGCAGGCATGACCACGTATAAAAAATAGAAAAAAAAGAGGAAGCAAGCGCGAAACAAAAAGAGAGAGAAACGGCAAAAATAGGAAGAAAAATAGAAAGAGCAAGAAAGAGAAAGAAATAGCTGTAGAGAGTAAGAAATAAATAGAAATAAAGACAAAAAAAAAGACGCAAAAACGGAAAAAAAAACAAAAAGAAAGAGAGGAGGAAAGCAAAAGAAAACCGAAAAGAAACAAAGGCTGCCCAGCTCCACACTTCCTTCAGGCTTGGCACCCCTTGTGCGAGGCTGCCTTAGTTTTTTTGAATCACTGATAATTGGTAAATATCTATTAAGGGAACATGCCGGAATGTGTGCCTAATTAGACAATGCCGGATTTTGCCCAGTCAGTCATTCGATGCACTCTGTCGCCACGAATTGTTACCAGGTGGAGCGGAAAGTTGTGATGCAGCGTTTTTCTTTTGGTGGTGATTCACAAAGTTTGATTTACATAACACTGACACGCAGCCCGTAAATAAGCATGGAATGGTGTCCTAAGGTCCGGATGTAAAGGCCCCCAAAGAGAGACAGAGACAGGGAGAAAAAAAAGCAAGCGGAGTACAGCAGTGGACAAACGTAAATTTGAAGATAGCTGTAGAACCGGTATCGTTATTTTGGGAATACCCTGAGATAACCCTATGATAATATACCGCAATATTACTTACTTCTCAGTTAACGCTTTATTAAAAGTCATGACACTGGGTGATGGCGGGCCACACTTGTTGTTGCAGATAGTGAACATTGTGTGGGAGGAAAATTGCCCACTGTGGGTGAGTGTATGGTAGAAATAAGATGAGAGTGAGAGTGTTGAAGACAGCGCTATTGGGCTAAAAGCAAGGGAAGAGAAAAAAGAAGACTAAAGCATTTGTTCGTATTTGTTGTGAATAAGATATCATTCCAAGGCTGCTGAAAGTACGCGGAAACTCCAGGCATATTACTAAACTTTCTTGGCTGCTGCCTGAAAAGGGGTGCCCTGCAGAAGAAGCCGGGCGTTGAGTTATGATAGGAAAATTCCGGTTAACGTGTCAATAAACTTTTTTATGTCGGTGGAAGTTGCCTGAAACAGCAGCGACAAGAGCTTCTTAAGGTTAAAGTATTGCTGGCAAAACTCCATCTGCTTGTTGATCCCCTGTGTTGCATATCCAAGGCATTTTTTTTGTAGTGTCATTTACTGCGAATTCTTTCAACGAAGTTGCCGCTAATGGCTTCTGGATCGCGCGAAGGCTGCGCTATATAGTCATCGTTTAGGTTAGCATAGTTCAGCCGTCTCTTGATGCTCAACAAAATATGTCTGGCGTATCCTTTAATATTTTTTTTTTTTGCTTTTGCAGATACGCAAGCAAGATTTGGTAGTTTTTTTATAGAGGTGACTTATAAGATTGTTATAGGTTTTGGAATGTGTAAGGTTATGGAACCTTCCCAACAAGCACGCGGTATGCAGCTAGACCTGTGCGCCGGTCAGAAGTCGCCGGCGGCGGCGCGCCGTTGTTTCCGCCTCCGGCGACGACTCCTGAACGGTGCGGGGTTAAACAGATCGGTAGCGGTGTGGCGTGGAAGCGGGTACGAGGGAGGCGGGTTAAACTAGATAGTTGGGAGGGAAGATGAACTAGTTTTTTTTTAATTTAGAAAAAAAAAACCCAGAACCGTGGAAGCGGGCTCCTTTGTTTCTGGAGAGCTGGATCATCAAAGCTGTAAAGAGTTCGTCCGTTGGAAAAATCAAATAATCCCGGGCTTTGTTCATTGTCTTTACTCCCTTAATTATATATTGATACGAATAAAAAACGAAAGGAATACAGTTTGCAAAAAGCATCCATATATTTATTTATCTATGGATAGTGTAATACAGTGGTTCTCAGCTATGGATGTTTCAGGGACCCCTTGTGGGCCGGTGGAAATGATGAGGGACCCCTTGCAGAGAGAGAAAAAGGGGTGGGTCATAAATAACGGGGGATGTGCGTCCGAATATTCGAGTTTCGAATTCGAATCGAATAATACCTTGTCGAATAATTCTATTCGACTTTCGGATGGCCAGTATTCGAAGTTTCGAATAATTCGACTGGAAGAATATCTAAAACGCCACAAAGGCCGACGGTGCAACTTGGTTAGGTGGGGTGGCTAAAACTGACGCTAACGCAGTTACAGTTGGCTTTTCGTGACTACTTTCACCGATATCCTAGTTTACAAGCGAGCGCATGTTTATTTTGTGGTAGATTGTCAATTTCCGCACGTCATGGTTCCAGCAAAGAAGGCTAGGGGACAATCTGGGAGTCTGCCGAACTACTAGTGCAAAAATAACCAGCACACTAAGCTCAGACCTTTATATTCAAAAGGATCAAAATTACTTCGATGAACCCCTGATCCCAAAAAGGACTTTCACGTACTGGAGAGAGCATGCAGCTGCACTTTATCCAGGTATTGCCAAAATTGCTTTGCAATACGTTCCCATCCCTCCTACTGAGGTGCCCAGTGAGCGTACGTTTTCAACTGAAGGAAACACCGTAACATTACGGCGAGAGAGCCTGAAGCCAGGTAATGTGGAACAGCTTGTGTTTCTGCATGACAATTTGTAGTCTTTCGGTAGCAGTCACTCACCGCGTTATGTGCTCGACGACATCAGCAGATTTCTTTTTTTTTTTTGTCCTTACATTTTCAATAAAAACTTTAATGCCAGCACTCACACCCTTGCGCGTGAATGCGCGAACCGTGCGGGGTATGGTGAGGTGTCTTGGGGGGGAGATTGACCTCAGAAAGGATCCTTTGACAACGTTCCATGAGATTACGTCTAGTTACAAGCTGGGTAGGAGGCGTTTTCCCCTTCCTAATGCTAGACTCAACAGAGACCAGGGAATCACTTTTAGACTCCTACATACGGGTACATATCTCTGCCCGCGAACATATCGTAGGATAGAGACTGACTTTCAAGAAGAGTGTCTTCGTTGTGGCCTCGAGAGTTGCTCGCTACCTCATATGCTCTGGCAGTGCCCCGCGAATGCGGGGGCGGATTTATGTGACGAGGACTCGTGGCGGCGGAGTTTACACAGCCCGGACCTGGGTCTGCAACTACTGGCTGTCCGTAGGGCCCGGACCATCGCGGAGAGTCCTCCCCTTCCAGTGCCGACCTGGGTGGAGCCGCCGACTGGTTGAGGGGGATGTTCGGACTTCCTTAAACTAGTCCCTCTGGCCTTTTAATAAAGTTCTTTGTATGTATGTATGTATGTATGTATGTATGTATGTATGTATGTATGTATGTATGTATGTATGTATGTATGTATGTATGTATGTATGTATGTATGTATGTATGTATGTATGTATGTATTCAATATTCGATTCGGTATTAGACATTTTCGGTCACTATTCGGCACTATTGGATTCGTCATCGAATCACGCCCCTAAAAACTAACACAACACGCAGCGTGAAATATGTTCGTTTTATTTCTCATTGGCAAATAATGGTCAAATTAAAGTGCCACACTCGGCAGCTTACCAGTAAGTCGTGCGGTCTACAGCCACATTCAAGCTTTTTCTAACTATGTTTGCTCTTCAAATATGCAAGCCTAGAGAAAGTATGCTCGGAATCATATGTCGTAGAAAACTGCAACAAAAGCTTTTCTGCCATGTCATGGAGAATGGTAATGATAAGTAACTTCTGCCGTTATGCAAGCATGCTATGCGCTGAAGCATACCATACCATGGAAGGGTCTATTTTCACGGAACATAGTGTGCCTCCAAAAAACGCCCTTTTTTTGTTGTTTTTCGTTAAAGAGCTCGTATCGCAGAAAATCCAGCGTCGGCGTCGGTGTCGGCGTCGTTGGTTGTGAGCGAAAAATCATCATCTTGTCCGTGACCGAAAAATCGAGAAAGATGCAAATAAAATAAATATTAAAAATTCTCGGGCCCGAGTGAGGATCGAACCCAGGCCGTCTGGGTGGCAAGCAGGTGTTCTACCACACAGCCACGCGGCTGCTTGGAAATATTGTGAAAATAACTTCCTCTGCTTGGAAATGCAGTGAAAATAACTTTCATGCTTTACAAACACATGCGTCCTGTATACAGGCGTCACAATACAACATGTAATATCGCAGTAATATTGTGTGGTACAAGCGTACATTGCCATCGGGTGCCAGAATGTGTGAATATCATAACGACATCGTGGTTTAAAGCCGGCCACCCATTACAGAAGGCACACACGCTACTGCGCGTATTCCCGTAAGACCACGTAGTGGGTGCATAGCAAGTTCGATAACATTTCGCGCACATAATTTCTCGTGATTTAAAGCATGCTACCCATTACATAGCATGCAGTAAGTGACTGAGGCACGCGCTAGGGACAGGATAGCGCTATCGCGTTCTACTCTTAAAGGCGAAGCTTAAGGGTCCCGCAATTTTTTTCGAAGATGGATTCCGCGAACCCCCGTTTGTGAACCATTGGTGCAGTAGGTCCAATGCTTCAAGAAAATATCAGCGCCAGCGAGTTGCAACGTCGCCCTTTAATGCTTTACGACGCCGCTGCATTGAGATCACGCATTACACGTGAGACTTCTGCAGGAGAGAAAAATGCAAATTCCGGTGAAGTGATGTATTTTATGCTCAGATTCCCTGTTCGGGTTTTAAAAAAAGAAGTTTAGACTAGCCGCGTGAAACAGCGAAGCTGGTCTATCTTAGGGGCTTAACCTGGCCTTCTTGGCTGATGCTAGGCATTTCCTTGGCGTACACAGCGTGTCACATACCTTGCAAAAATGCCGAAACTCCAGCGCCACACACTCAAGTGCAAACCTGGCTGCGGCACCCCCGCTAGCAGTGTGGGCCTATTGTCGCTCGTATTCGCGTCGCGCCGCGCTGGGCCAACTCGGCGCGGCGGCTGCGCTCACTGTGTCCTTCGGTGGGCGTGGCTTGTCGGCGGCTGCTTCTCAGCGTATGCGCGGCTAGGCGATGTTAAACCCTAGTGGTGCGCATCTGTGGCTTGGTTGTTGCTTGGCAAAGGCATGGTTCTTTTTTTTCTTTTTTTTTTTTTTTTTTGCGGACGGATGAACGCTTTATCTCGTGCTTCAACAGCTTCCCCGTTAAAAGACAAACGGCGACGCGCCGCAATTGCTGCGCGGTGGCGGCGGCAGCGTCGTCATCAGTCTTGGGACTTTGGCGGCGGCTGCGCAGAGCGGCGAGAGCAAAACAGGCATAGGCGGCGGAGGGGCACAGGTCTAGGTACAGCTGAATATGCGTTTCGCTTGTGTCAACGTTCCAGCTGTGAATTTTGCGGTGGGATGCACGGCCACCAATTACCTGCGTTCTCATGACAGCTGCAACAACGGAAGCATGTTCTTCAACATTGTTGAAGATCTCTTTCACAAAAAACAACTCAACTCTTCGCTCAAGAGTCAGCTGTGCAGACCGCTATTTAAGTCATCTTAGTTTTCATTCATGAACAATCGAGTGTGGCAATAGAGTTCGTCTTTTCGCTCACGAACTGTTTGTTATTGAAGCGGTTATAGAAGAGTGGGTCCTAATCACACCCCTTTGGAGACCAGTATAAAAACTTGGAAATCGCTAGTGCAAGAACTTGTGCGTAGAACGTTACGCCGTCCTTCAGAGCGCGTTGCAAAAAACTATGCTGCTTTATATTCTATATTTATTATTGTGATACCGATTTTATGGATATTCCAGGCACATTCTTGCTGCCACGGCGATTATCCGCATAAAGTCCGTGGGTGAAAACAACACCCGGCTCGTCTTATGTTCTATGTGCGAGTGAAAGCGTGCGAGACCTGCCGACGATCGCGGCTCAAGCGGAGAGAAAACGCGCTGGCCTTCTTCCGTCACGCGAGAGACCCATGAGGCTTCCCGAGGGGTTTAGCGTGGCACCATCAAGAAGTGTGCACATCGAGTGGCTGGGCGCGGTCGCGCGCTCGCTATCTTCACATGGATCGGCAGGCGACGCATCGTTGTATATGCTCTGCCTTCACCGGTCAGTTTGTTTTGAAACGACAGACACCACGAACGTCACTGCACTCGCTTCAACGGGCGCGTTTACTTACGAGAGAGCTTTGTCGACTTACACGAGGTGGGATGGCAAAGTAGTTAGCTGCTAGATTTACTTCGCATAACATTTCAATTTGTGGCTATCGCAATGATCACTTTGCTTTAGCGGCAAAGCTGTTTTTTCTGTGTGTGCATCTTCGTCTACTTAAAGGCAAATAACAATTCACGTCAGAGTGAGAGCTCAATGTTTGGGAATGTCTAAAACGTCACTATTATCAACAGCAGTGCTCTGCTAATCGAGAAATTAAGGTAAATGTACGACACCAGATGCGCCACAAGTGGGGCATTTTGAAATGATCCCGATGACGTCAAGGGGTCCGACTACAATTAATCGCTGGTAATCAAACCAGCTGCAGTAAAAAAGGAACCTTCCGGGCATTACTACACGTAATAAAATACTGCTTGTCCGTTTCTGTTTGATTCATTGAAAAAAGAACCGCTTGGCGTTACTATGGGGAATGGCGCGAGTGGTTCAAGATTTCCGTTTTCACCTGGTTAGGCTGGATAGGTGGTGCCATCTAGCGGGGCCCAGTTGAACCAAGCAAGCAAAAAATTGTTCAATGGCCGTTGTTGCTGCTGTGGCTCCCTCTACTTTCGCTCTGCTGCTGCGAGTGTCGGCGGCCGCGCAATAAAGGCGAGCAACGTTGGGAAAGGCAACTGCTACATCAGGAGGTCCGTTTTCAGGCGGGTGATTTGAAGAGCGCTAACGCCGTACGCACCACTAAAACATGATTTTACTTTAGAATAAGCATTTGATTGGCACGAAAGCAGCACTACGAGATTTTTGGACCGCTATTTCAGCAAACGTCGACTTAATATTTGTCTTTAGTGTCCCTTTAAAATAATTGATTCCTTATACGTAATTTCCTGCAAACACGAGATATAATCAACGTGACAGTGGAACACTTTGATGGCAATAAGCATCAGCGGGGATGAGGGCTCGTTTTCATGATAAAACGTGCCTTTATAGACCTCCTGTAGGCTCATAGGGGGAAACAACAGTACTTGGAGCAGATGAGCATGGCAACCTTCGGAATAATGTCACGGATTCAGTATGGGTTTGAGAGCTTGCAGCTCAGTAAAGGCGGAAGGTAAAAATCATAGTGCGCCACGAATTGACTGAGTTTTGGAAAACGTACCCTAAGTAGTAAAAATCTATCTGAAGTTTCCAAGTTTCCCAAAACATGATTCATAAACAAATCGTGGCGTTGGCTCGTGAAGCCGGGTATATATTTAACACGCCAAAGAAGGTCCAAAACCTAACGTACAATAAATGATTGGAAGTTCTCGCGTAGCAATTAAGGACAATGGTTTCGCTAAGGGGGGGGGGCAACCATGGGGGGCTAATTCACCTTGAGAACAATGCGCACAATCGATGAGGCTGCTCCGAATATTTTAAGCTCATCGATCAACTTCACTCGTGAAACTCCAACGTATGCGCTGCAGTTTTTTTTAGTCGTCTATCAAAAGGCGATGTTAAACAGTGATTCTCCTCCTACTACAGATTGTACGCTCCATGCTTCAAATCCTCTAGTGTACTATACAGAAAGTTTTCACTTGTAGCGTCTCCTAGGAAATACATTCGATTTCTGGTGGTGTCTGCGCAAAGGTTAACGTTCCGGGTATCAGCGTGGCAGGAGTTGTTGGTCTGCTATCACTGTTGCTTTTTCAGAAATAGAACGATGACCTTTGAGCCACACATAGCGGCAGCAACAGCGTACCTCATATTGCCTTTATTCAAGGGTTGAGTGAAAACCACAGTGAGTCAACAAGGCCTGTGGCCTTTCATGTTCCGTGCTATTACTTGTACAACTGCGAGTCACGTACGGGTGCGCAATCTAAGATTTCTACTTTCTTTTTAAATTAATGCGTCCAGTCTTTTACCTAATGAACTGGAAAGATAGTACGCTTAGCAGACTCATTCTTACTGCTCCGAAAGCCGCGCCTCCAGTTTTGCGAGGGTGTAAGCCTTGACAAAATAATGAGGCGACAGCGTCCAAGAGAAAAGGTTAGGAGAGGAGCCAAGTCCCTGAGCTGTTGGCAGTGGACCTGACAGTCGTACATATTGTAAAATCCGCAGGAATGAAACGCTTTCACTCATTTCACTTAGAAATAAATACCTTGATACCGTGTTCGTTCACATATTTGTTTCGGCACATGCGTGACTAGAAATATATATATATATATATATATATATTGTCCCTGCCGGTGGCAAGTTATCTTTTCGTCCACTTTCCTTTCTTCACATTTACATTACAATTCATTCTAATAGCTTCCCTTATACTTTCCTTGGCAACTTGGTCTGTTAGTTCTCATTAATAGTGTTCAACAAAGCAAACGAGCCCTTAAGTTTACAATTCTTTCCTATATATATATATATATATATATATATATATATATATATATATATATATATATATATATATAGATCTTTCAATCTAATAGGCAGTTCAGGATAGCTCTACGCCTAATTTTTCTCTTCTCTCTATCTCCCCGCTTCCGTTTTTGTGGAAATGCACCACTCCCCAGAGATCATCAGCCGGGCCCCCGCAACTCTTTCCAATAACGCCGAGTGCCGATCGCAGAGAACTACCGTCGATTGGCTCACACGGCGAAAAGCCTGCTTCATCATCAAGGATAGCTCAAAGCACCAACACAGCCGCTGGCAAACTGGCCGCTAAATTTCTTTCGCGCTCAGAGCCTCGGGCTTTCGTAAGCTGTTTCTTCACGAAGTGGAAATTTCGAATGCAAGTGCAGCGGGTGTGATACACTGAAATATAAAGCAACTTTGAATCCGCAAGCCAATAAAAAATGGAAGCTGAAGGCTTGAGGCACTCTTGAGAGTCATTGTTTCGTCGAACTGAACCTGTACGATAAACTTCGCTTACGTTGATGTAGAAAAGCACGATTATACTTTAACAGAACTAAGTTCCTTTACAGGTACTGCCCCTGACAACTTCTTTTCTGGATGAAGTCAAGTATGAATGCGAGTGCAGGTGGACCGCGTTAAGCGTAGCGGTGCTGACGCTGGAACTAAAAATTCGTGAAAAGGCGCCGCATATGCGAGAAAGCTTCATGGGGCCATAACGTATTACATGACTTGCAAATGTGTTCCAGGTGTCATAATTTTTATTGCGATAGCAAATATATGGACACTCTCGGCTGCATTTTGCCGTCGGCGTTGCAGTCGCCGTCATGCCCCACATATGTATATTTATATACAGGGTGTCCCAGCTGTCTTTAGCTAAGGGTTGAAAATACAATATTTGAGGCAGGCGAGTGAAATCAGTTGAATATTGCTTACAGCTATCTTGCGCACTACAGGCAATTTTTTTCTTTTGTAATTAACGAATTTGTTAATTAGGATTAATTTACTATCTTGATAAATATTGACTTTACGCAAGAAACGGCAGTTGCAAAGTTCGAGGGCGTCTTCAGAAACCCCCCTTGCATCATTTGCGATAAAGAAAGTTTTACGCGTACCATTTTTTCCTTGCTGCAAAGAAAGCCCGCGAAATACAAAAAATACCACGTGACTAGCGCATTCGCGCGCCGCGACCGTGCTGTTCTCAGCCGTGGTTTGAGCGAACAAAATCAGCAGCGACCACGAACCACCCGCTGCGTTGCAGCAGTAGGCCGATAAGTTTACGGTGGTTTCTTCGCCCGCGCTCGGCACAACTTGCACAGTCACGCGTGCCAACTGGCTGGCAACGGGCCAAGAAACCACCATAAACTTATCGGCCTACCGCTGCAACGCAGCCGGTGGGTCGTGGTCGCAGCTGATTTTGTTCGCTCAAACCACGGCTGAGAGCAGCACGGTCGCGGCGCGCGAATGCGCTAGTCACGTGGTATTTTTAAATGCGAAGCATTTCTTAGCGAACTTCGGCGACATTGAGCGTATCTATCTATCTATCTATCTATCTATCTATCTATCTATCTATCTATCTATCTATCTATCTATCTATCTATCAAGCTATCTATCTAGCCGCCTACGACTTTGTGCTCTCCTGGCCGTATCGTTAATGGGATTTCTACCAAATTTGGTATGGCATAACATGACCGTATGACGAACATAAATGGCTGGTCATATCATGAAAATCATGACTAACTTGTCATGAAAAGTATGATTTACATGCCACGCTCAAGGCGCGCTCAAGGCCGTTTCGTTAGCTTGAGATACACCAAATTTGGTATTGAGTGACGTGACTGTATGAAGAACATAAATGACCAGAGGTAATATGGAAATCATGAGTTGTCATGTGCAACATGACTTGCGTGCCACGCTCATGGCGCGCTCCCGGCCGTTTCGTTAGCTTGATATACACCAAACTTGGTATTGAGTGACGAGACTGCATGACGAACATAAATGACACGTGGTAATATGGAAATCATGACATGTCATGAGCGACATGACTTGCAGGCCACACTCATGGCGCGCTCGCGGCCGTTTCGTTAGCTTGAAATACACCAAATTTGGTATTGAGTGACATGACTGTATGACGAACATAAATGACAAGTGGTAATATGGAAATCATGACATGTCATGAGCGACATGACTTGCATTCCACGCTCATGGCGCGCTCGCGGCCGTTTCGTTAGCTTGTATACACCAAATTTGGTATTTAGCGACATGACTGTATGACGAACATAAATGACACGTGGTAACATGGAAATCATGACATGTAATGAGAGACATGACTTGCATTCCGCGCTCATGGCGCGCTCGCGGCCGTTTCATTAGCTTGAGATGCAGCAAATTTGGCATTGAGTGACATGACTGTATGGCGAACATAAATGACAAGTGGTAATATGGAAATCATGACATGTCATGAGCGACATTACTTGCATTCCATGCTCATGGCGCGCTCGCGGCCGTTTCGTTAGCTTGATATACACCAAATTTGGTATTGAGTGACATGACTATATCACGAACATAAATGACACGTGGTAATATGGAAATCATGACATGCCATGAGCAACATGACTTGCATTCCACGGTCATGGCGCGCTCGCGGCCATTTCGTTAGCTTGATATACAACAAACTTGGTATTGAGTGACGTGACTGTATGACGAACATAAATGACACGTGGTAACATGAAAATCATGACATGTCATGAGAGACATGACTTGCATTCCACGCTCATGGCGCGCTCGCGGCCGTTTCATTAGCTTGAGATACACCAAATTTGGTATTGACTGACATGACTGTATGACGAACATAAATGACAAGTGGTAATATGGAAATCATGACATGTCATGAACGACATTACTTGCATTCCATGCTCATGGCGCGCTCGCGGCCGTTTCGTTAGCTTGATATACGCCAGATTTGGTATTGAGTGACATGAGTGTATAACGAACATAAATGACAGGTGCTAACATGAAAACTTTGGCGTGCATGTCATCTACAACGCCATTTATATGTCACGCTCATGGTGCGCTTGCGTCCAGTTCGCTAGCTTGATATACACCAAAATTGGTATTGCACGACGTGACTGTATGACGAACATAAATGACAGGTCCTAACATGTAAAACATGACATGCAAATTATGTAAAGCATGATTTGCTCCTTCCTGGCTGCTTCGCATTACATCGATTCCCACAGTGCGTGGGATCTGCCGGCTTTTTGTATTTGGCGGGCTTTCTTTGAAGCACGGAAAAAATGGCACGCGTAAAACTTTTTTTATCGCAAATTATGCCATGGGGGTTTCTGAAGACGCCCTCGAACTTTGCAACTCTCATTTCTCGCGTAAAGTCAATATTTATCAATTTAGTAAATTAATTCTAATTAACAAATTCGTTAATTACAAAAGAAAAAAATTGCCTGTAGTGCGCAAGATCGCTGTAAGCAATGTTCAACTGATTTCACTCGCCTGCCTCAAATATTGTATTTTTTAACCCTTGGCTAAAGATAGCTGAGACACCCGGAATATAAAAGCCATGAAGAAAAGAAATTCGGAAAAATATTTTTCCGACGCGCGGAATCGAACGGGAGACCACTCGCTCCGCAGCGCGTGACGCTAACCGCTCGGCCACAGACGCGCACATCTTGAGGATACAAACGGCGAGCTATTTATATACACCATTTACCGCTTGCGGTGCGGCCGATCTCGGGGGGAATATCAGCGTGTTCTCTCCTTACCGGTGAACCAGCGAGATGGCGCGAAGTGCGCGCTCGGCGCCCCATTCGTTAACGATGCCTTGGCTTGTCAACCTGCACTTTGCCCTAAGAGGCGTAGTCGCCCGTGCCCGTGCCCATGCGCGCGCACGCGCTTATCTTGTGAGGGGGGGCAGTTTGTACGTCGCGTGCTTTCGCCGGAGAGATTGCGTTTAGGTTGCAGAGCGCACAAAGGTCGCTTCGCTCGCTGCAGAGGCCCCGTTTGCGAAAGAAGCGCACTGTTCAAATACAGTGAAGTAACAACTGTGACACTTGTTAGTTCGCGCTCGTCCTGTGTATACATGTGCGTATGTTTCGTGCGTCCTTTGTGTTTGAGCAGCGCATTAAGTGTCTAGCTGTGAACGTTGTTAGTTAGCGCTTATCCTGTGTGTGTTCTTTTCGTGCGTCCTTAAGGCTTGAGCAGCCCGCTCCAAGTTTCGATCTGCTTGCCGTTCTTCGCGTGATATTGCAATGTGTTGCTATCGCATTCATTGCTTCTCCCTTGCGGCAAAACTGTGACATTTTATTGCAATAGCAATTATATGGACAGTCTCGACTGGTTTTTGCCTTCGCCGACGCCGTCATGTCCCGTATGAAGTCCAAATTGATAAGATCCCCGAGCGCATCGGACGTTCTACCAGCGGGTAATAGTGCGCGAGCGGGGTCGACGAACGCGGCTGAAGTGGGGATCAAACGAGCCGGCCCACCTCCGTCGCTTCGAGGTGCATGCGATAAGATCCCTCCGCCTCAATAAGATCCCCCCCCGCAGAGAGGCAACTCCCCGCCCGTCTTTAACGAGCATGAAAAGACGCAAAGGGGGGGGGGGGGGGAGGGTGTCCCTCAAGAAGCAACTGCGACATTTGATTTTACGAGTGCGGTCGTCGCTGGTGCGCGCGTTATCGGCTATCTCGGCAGCCGTCAGCGTGCAGGCTCGTATATCCTTCAGCGTGCTGCGCTCTCAACGCGAAGAGACGGTGCTAAAAATGTGCCGTGAGTGGCCGTATTCTCTTACACCAGCGTTTGGTAGAGCTGCGTGAGATCGTATCCAAAAGAGTTAGCTGCCAGCCTCACTTCGTAAAGCATTACGATTTGTTGCTATCGCATTCATTGCTTCACCCTTGCGGTGAAACTGTGACTTTTTATGCAAGCTCCAAGCAAATTCCGACCAATAAAATTCGCGCAACAACCTATCTCTCTATTTCCAAGCTTCAAAAAACACAAATAACCCCCCCCCCCCCCGCACCCATGGGCCAGCACCTTTATTCACAAAGAGATATACGGCTACAATTGTTCGTAAGAACATTGTAATCCTGACGCCGCACTTATTGTTGCGCACAGATGTCAGAATATCGTTTAGAAATAGTAAAAATAACTCCAGTGCCTGACAAGATTATATAGCTAGAGCAGCTCAAAGCCTCGTCTTCTTTCAACTAATTGTTATTGTCGCTTTCAGTCTGTCACTGGGACCCACGGCTGCTGAAGCATCGACCCGGTTCTGGGCAGGCAGTAGTCGAATGATAGCGCTTGAGGCACGTGACGTGGACTATGTCGTAGCGAGGCTGAGTCATGGTGAGGTAGGACACTAAGGGCGAGTTCACACGCGATGTTGGACACTTGACGCAAGACTAAGGGTTGCAGTAGCGTGAAAGTGGCTTGCCTCAAAGACCATGCTGCACGCCGTGACGGGGACAAAGGAAGACTGCGATACCGATTGTGTAGCGGGCGTCACTCTCATGGTCCTGTGTGACTGCTATTCGACGTCGAGCAATATGACGCGCCTCTTGATTTCCTCAAGGTGCCCAGAATTCTGCACTGATGTCTTGTACAGTAGGTGAATTTTTGAAAACAAGGAGATGAAAGGCGCCATTTGCTATACGCTCAATGACATGCTCGTCCTTTATAGAAGCTTTGAACGTCTTCTAAAACACCTTGAGGCACAACGCCAGCACGTCCTATATATGTTCGTAACATACATTTCATTACACGTCGTCTGGGTGATCGAAAAGAACTATTTTTGGGCGGCGCGCTCACGTCCCACAACGCCAGCACGTCCTATATATGTTCGTAACATACATTTCATTACACGTCGTCTGGGTGATCGAAAAGAACTATTTTTGGGCGGCGCGCTCACGTCCCACAGGTCTGCCAAATAACTCTCGAAGCTTCTCCTTGCATAGTGACATGCTGATTAGCCTATGGCAAATAGCACATAGGGTTGGAAAACATTTGAAATCTTTGCGGCAGGCTTAGCCGGTCATGGCTCTATCACTGTAGTACCATCACTGAAACAAAGCTGAACCCCTCTGCGATAAGAATGGCTCTGATAGAGAACGCTTACTCTCTCTTGCAGCATTAAATTGTTCAAAATACAGTAATCCCTCGTTAACTCGAAGCCATAAAATCCAGGGAAAATTTCGAGATAAGCGGTATTTCGAGTTAAGCAAAACGCCGAAAATGTTTGCCCAGGTCACTGTAAAAGAAAAGCCAGTGCTGCCAGGAAAAGCTCCACTGCACGAGACAGCAACCGTAGTAAAGCACAAGAATTCGGAGCGAAAAAAAAATTTATTACCGAGGACCAAAAAACTGCGTGATGCTCGCCTGTTTCGCGTTCGCGTTCGGTCCCAGAAAGGCGTTCTCCAGTTGCTCAACACATCGCATGAGCCGTTGGTCGCCACCGCTGCATTCAACCTTGTTGCGGAGCAAGCGCAGCACGTTACGCGTTTCTGTCGTCGTAGGCACTTCTCGGGGCTCTTCCTCGTCTGCATGGTCTGCACGCTGCACACGCCGCCCACGGCGCATAAGTCGCGCGCAGGTGCGCACATGTGATCACTCCCACAGTTGCACATGTGATCACTCCCGCGTTCGGCACGTATAGTAAGAGCTAAGCGTTCGCACGGAGCCCTCGTTTCCTGTTGGGAGTGGACTTTGCCTTCTGCCCTCCCGGTCAAGATTTCGAGATATCCGCTGTTCCCTCCGGAAAACGTTTCGAGATAAGAGGGGGCAAATACATAGCACCTATGGGAGGTTAATGCACGGCGAAAAAAAGTTTCGACTTAACCGAGATTTCGAGATAAGCGAGTTCGAGTTAACGAGGGTTTACTGTACTCTTTCTCCATCATTGGGCTCAATTCCTGGGGAGTGGGGTTTCTTTTCTGCTTACCACTGAAACACCAGGTTCTTACATGTGCTTCCCCCCCCCCCTCACCCCCCTACCTTCACTTTATTCGTGTAACAAAACCTTCTCGGCGTTCTCTTTCTGTATTAGCGGTTCTATACGGTTCCCCTCGGGTGACTTGTTAATGGTTCACTCCGATGGCCAGTTGATGTCCCTGCAGGCGATGACGCTTTCGACATCATAGCCTGCAGGGACATTCTCGTTAAGTCTTATTGAAGTTTCTTATCGAAGTTTGTTTCTCTGCCAATGGACATTCATAGGCCCCCAACACGTCAAGCTCGCGCGTTTCAGATTGAGTTTGGTTTTTCGTAGTTCCCTCACCGAGAACGATAGCTTGCGGTCGTAACAATCAGTCGGACAAGAGCACCTTGAACAGCAAACTTTGCTGCAGATAGATCAGTACCCTTCCTCCGTACTGCCGCATTTATTAAAGCACATTTCCGCGTTAACTGATTCTGTTTAATGATTGAGGGATGGACTACTTCTATCATGGCCGTTTCGGGAAGAGCATGCGGCCAGCCGTGCTCCGCCAAGAGTGCTCACTAGATAGCGAGATAACGCGGGCGCCTTGTGACGACCGCCCTCGTGAAATCAAACGTTGCTCGATGGACCCCCCCCCCCCCCCTTTCGCGTCTTTTCACGCTCGCGAAAGACAGGCGGGGCGTTTCCCTCCCCTGTTTGAGCATTCGACTACCGGTGTAACAGGCCGGGGGGATCTTATCGCATGCGCCTCCGTAGCGATGGAGATGGGCCGGCTCGTTTCATCTCCGCTTCAGCCGCGTTCATCGCCCGCGCTCGCGCGCTATTACCCGCGGGTAGAACGTACGGTGCGCTGGTGGATCTTATCAATTTGGACTTTATACGCGACATGACGGTGACGGCGACGGCGGAAACCCGTCGAGACTGCCCATATCATTGCTATCGCAATAAAATGTGTCGTTGTTTTCTTTAGCCATTAGACAAGCAGCAGCGCCAGAAGAGGAAGCGGGCCACACCGCCACAGGAAAGTTGGCGATGTTAACTTAGAGTCGAAGTATACACGTGTGTGCGCGAACCATTTCGACGCCTCGGACATTGTCACTGCGTATGATTTTAAGTGTAACGGCGACTCCGTGTCCCTGAAACACGACAAGCCAACGCTGAGAGCCTGACGGCGTTCCAAGGATTTTTGAAGGACTTCCCTCGTATCTCACGAAGCGCATACCTTGGTTCCCGCTCATCGAGAATGCGACCCCCATGCAAACGACCTCGTGAGTCGCAAACAAACAGATGCGAGCTAAGGGGTGCACTTCATGTCCAACAGGTGGTGAAAAAAAAAAGTCAAATTGTTAATCGCAATCCGGCACCGCAATCCAGCACCGCAATCCATGCATATATGCCATGTCTTGATGTCCATTATTGATGTTGCTTAAAGAACTTATTCGTGACGTGATGCGTTGGTGCTCTCTGTATGTGGTTTGTTTACGAACATTAATAAATGATCGAGCTTGTATGACTTTGCACAAGTAACCTGTATTTCTTTTTTTTATTGAATTATAAAGCTTTTTTTCTCTCGAATTTCCGACCATCACGACAATATCAGCATCGGTGAGAATAGAACATCTTAACCTCTTGCAAACAGCTTCGTATTAAAATAAGCAAAATACCTACTCTCTATTGTTTTCACCTGGTAAGATTCAGCCAGAAGAACCGAGATACTGCTCACAGTTCAACAGAAATTGAGCATCTGTGGTGGGGGGAAGCATCTGACGCAATCGAGAAATCTCGCTGACTTGCGGGTGCATGCCGGTGAATGGCTGTGTAACTGCTCGTATTTTTGCCTTTGTTTACAAGTAGCAACACTGGTACTTTGCTGCTAATGCAGGACAATTAATGTCACGCAAAACTTAAGCAACTGCACCTGTCGTAGTGTCGAGACAAAAGGTACTCGCCTGGCGTCGACGGCTGCATTTCGATGGGGGGCGAAACGCTACAACACCAGTCCAGTGAGATTTAGGGGCATGTAAAAGGAGGTGACAAAAATACTTCAGAAGTCCCCCCGCTACGACGTTCGTAATAATCGTATCGTGGTATTCTTTCTTAAACACCGAATATTTGCATTTTTTCGCCTGATACCACCGCGAGCTGCATGTTTTGAGCTGCTTTTTTTCCCCTTCCGAGTGCTTATTTTAAAACAGAAAACGCATTCAGGCATGCCGAATGCTAAATGCAAATGCGTGAAAGCAAAGCGACCGTTGCGCTAACACACCGAGGCTGTCCCACACAAAATACCAGCGATAGCAGCGTTCGCATCGCCTCTCATGAACAGCTGCACCTCTGGCGGCGGCCGCTGGCTCCATATCCAACTGAGGCGGCAGTTTCGTGACGATGAGAAGCATTGAATGATTCTGCCAATACGCACTCAAGCACATTCCCGTGTCTGCTGCGCAGCCTTACAAGCACTTAGGTGTTACTGTAATATATATATATATATATATATATATATATATATATATATAGAAAGGAGTGTGAACTTAAGGGCTCGTTTGCTTTGTTAAACACATTATTAATGAGAACTAACAGACAATGATGCCAAGGAAAGTATAGGGGACGTTATTAGAAGTAATTGTAATGTAAATGTGAAGAAAGAGAAGTGGACGAAAAGATAACACGCCACCGGCAGGATCCGAACCTGCGACCTTCGAATAACGCGTCCGATGCTCTACCACTGAGCTACGGTGGCTGTCATCCCCCCGTCCACTTTATAGGGTATATAAGTTCATTAAACGTGGGAGCGTCAGTCAGCGCCGCCTGTTGCCATTACGGCGAGTGTGAAACACTCTTTTTGCCAGTAGGCGTCACGTAGCACGTGATCTTATTACGAGCTGGCAGCTGACTAATAATCCCCTCGCATACCACCTGAAGGCAACAAGTCTGCCAGAACGAGACCCTCGTTATGAACTAAGGAAAGGAGTGTGAACTTAAGGGCTCGTTTGCTTTGTTAAACACATTATTAATGAGAACTAACAGACAATGGAAGGAAGGAAGCAAACAGAAAGGGAGAAGGCAGGGAGGTTAACCAGAAAGACTTCCGGTTGGCTACCCTACACTGGGGGGATTAGGGAAGGGGAATAGAAAGATGAGAGAGAGGAGGGAAGAGAAGGAAAAGAGAGAGAGGCAGTGAAGTTCAGTGCAGTGTGTGGAACTGCACCGCAAGTTAGAGGCGTTCACACAAGCCCGTCGTCCTCAAAAAGCACAAGAGGGCTTTCACTGCCTTGTGGGCTGTCGAGAGATGTGGACGGTGCTGTAATATCACCTGCACAGAAAGTGGTCGATCATCCAGTCGCCGCAATGCGTTGGCAAGTACTTGTCTCTCTGAGGCAAAACGAGGACAGTGGCACAGCAGGTGTTCGATATTTTCGTGGGTGCCGCAAACATCGCATGCCGCACTGTCAGTCACTCCGATTAACGTTGTATATGCTTTCGTGAAAGCAACTCCCAACCAAAGGCGATAGAGAAGCGAAGCTTCGCGACGATGAAGGCCGGATGGAGGCTGGAGTTGCAGTGAAGGGTTAAGTTGGTGCAGTCTGGTCTGTTGTATGTTTGGCGCGTTCCACTCAGTCAGTGTGAGACTGCGGGCCAGGTGACGAATCTGCCTCGCAGCGTCTGTTCTTGAAAGCGGAATTGGGATGATGTTTTCTTCCTGGTGTGATTGGCGAGCAGCATTATCGGCGGAATCATTTCCGCTGATACCACAATGTCCAGGTATCCACTGAAAGTCAATGTCGTGGCCTTTTTGTATTAAGTGGTGGTGAAGTTTCACGGTGTCATATGTCAATTGTTCGTGACATCCGCGTCGGAGAACTGACCGCAGGCACTGTAACGCCGGTTTTGAGTCAGAAAACACAGCCCATTTACTTGGTCTTTCTTCAGAATCGATGAGTTCCAGTGCACTACGCAGAGCCGCGAGTTCTGCCGCCGTAGACGTCGTCGCATGGGAAGTATAAGGGGACGTTATTAGAAGTAATTGTAATGTAAATGTGAAGAAAGAGAAGTGGACGAAAAGATAACATGCCACCGGCAGGAATCCGAACCTGCGACCTTCGAATAACGCGTCCGATGCTCTACCACTGAGCTACGGTGGCTGTCATCCCCCCGTCCACTTTATAGGGTATATATGTTCATTAAACGTGGGAGCGTCAGTCAGCGCCGCCTGTTGCCATTACGGCGAGTGTGAAACACTCTTTTTGCCAGTAGGCGTCACGTAGCACGTGATCTTATTACGAGCTGGCAGCTGACTAGTAATCCCTCGCATACCACCTGAAGGCAACAAGTCTGCCAGAACGAGACCCTCGTTATGAACTAAGGAAAGGAGTGTGAACTTAAGGGCTCGTTTGCTTTGTTAAACACATTATTAATGAGAACTAACAGACAATGATGCCAAGGAAAGTATAGGGGACGTTATTAGAAGTAATTGTAATGTAAATGTGAAGAAAGAGAAGTGGACGAAAAGATAACATGCCACCGGCAGGATCCGAACCTGCGACCTTCGAATAACGCGTCCGATGCTCTACCACTGAGCTACGGTGGCTGTCATCCCCCCGTCCACTTTATAGGGTATATATGTTCATTAAACGTGGGAGCGTCAGTCAGCGCCGCCTGTTGCCATTACGGCGAGTGTGAAACACTCTTTTTGCCAGTAGGCGTCACGTAGCACGTGATCTTATTACGAGCTGGCAGCTGACTAATAATCCCTCGCATACCACCTGAAGGCAACAAGTCTGCCAGAACGAGACCCTCGTTATGAACTAAGGAAAGGAGTGTGAACTTAAGGGCTCGTTTGCTTTGTTAAACACATTATTAATGAGAACTAACAGACAATGATGCCAAGGAAAGTATAGGGGACGTTATTAGAAGTAATTGTAATGTAAATGTGAAGAAAGAGAAGTGGACGAAAAGATATATATATATATATATATATATATATATATATATATATATATATATATATATATATATATTTTTTTATTTTTTTTTTTCGTCCACTTTCCTTTCTTCACATTTACATTACAATTACTTCTAATAGGTTCCCCTATACTTTCCTTGGCATCTTTGTCTGTTAGTTCTCATTAATACTGTGTTTAACAAAGCAAACGAGCCCTTAAGTTTACAATTCCTTCCTTCATTCATAACAAGGGTCTCGTTCTGGCAGACTTGATGCCTTCAGGTAGTATGCGAGGGATTACTAGTCAGCTGCCCTCTCGTAATAAGATCACGTACTACGAGACGCCTACAGGCAAAAAAGAGTGTTCCACACTCGCCGTAATGGCAACAGGCGGCGGTGACTGACGCTCCCACGTTTAAGTACACATATATATACCTTATAAAGTGGACGGGGAGATGACCGCCACCGTAGCTCAGTGGTAGAGCATCGGGCGCGTTATTCGAAGGTCGCAAGTTCGGATCCTGCCGGTGGCAAGTTATCTTTTCGTCCACTTCTCTTTCTTCACATTTACATTACAATTACTTCTAATAACGTCCCCTATACTTTCCTTGGCATCATTGTCTGTTAGTTCTCATTAATAATGTGTTTAACAAAGCAAACGAGCCCTTAAGTTCACACTCCTTTCCTTAGTTCATAACGAGGGTCTCGTTCTGGCAGACTTGTTGCCTTCAGGTGGTATGCGAGGGATTATTAGTCAGCTGCCAGCTCGTAATAAGATCACGTGCTACGTGACGCCTACTGGCAAAAAAGAGTGTTTCACACTCGCCGTAATGGCAACAGGCGGCGGTGACTGACGCTCCCACGTTTAAGTACACATATATATACCTTATAAAGTGGACGGGGAGATGACCGCCACCGTAGCTCAGTGGTAGAGCATCGGGCGCGTTATTCGAAGGTCGCAAGTTCGGATCCCTGCCGGTGGCAAGTTATCTTTTCGTCCACTTTCCTTTCTTCACATTTACATTACAACTACTTCTAATAGCTTCCCCTATACTTTCCTTGGCATCTTTGTCTGTTAGTTCTCATTAATACTGTGTTTAACAAAGCAAAATACGAGCCCTTAAGTTTATAATTCTTTCCTTCATTCATAACGAGGGTCTCGTTCTGGCAGACTTGATGCCGTCAGGTGGTATGCGAGAGATTAGTCATCTGCCCGCTCGTAATAAGATCACGTACTACGTGACGCAAACAGGCAAAAAAAAAAGAGTGTTCCACACTCGCCGTAATGGCAACAGGCGGCGCTGACTGACGCTCCCACGTGTAAGTACAGATATATACCCTATAAAGTGGACGAGGGGATGACCGCCACCGTAGCTCAGTGGTAGAGCATCGGACGCGTTATTCGAAGGTCGCAGGTTCGGTCCCTGCCGGTGGCAAGTTATCTTTTCGTCCACTTTCCTTTCTTCACATTTACATTACAATTACTTCTAATAGCCTCCCCTATACTTTCCTTGGCATCTTTATCTGTTAGTTCTCATTAATACTGTGTTTAACAAAGCAAAATACGAGCCCTTAAGTTTATAATTCCTTCCTTTATATATATATATATATATATATATATATCGACCGACTTATCCTGAGGCACACACGCCACTCACATCATTTCATCTGCTAACAAATCATTCGGCTTTCTCAAGCGTCATCTAAAACGAGGCCCCAAACAGGTTCGACTACTGTCCTACCAGTAAACAGTCCGACCGAAACTGGAATATGCATCCGCCTAATGGAATCCACACCAAACATATCTCATCTACGCTCACGAAGCCGTTCAAAACCACGCCGCAATGTTCATGCATTCTAATGAATGAACCTTTCTTTCTTTCTCATCGTACACGACACACTTCCACATTTCAGGAAAATTCCGATTTTGAGAAAGAAAGAAAGAACGAAAGAAAGGAAGAGAGAAAGAAAGAAAGAAAGAAAGAGCGAAATAAAGAACGAAAGAAAGAAAGAGAGAAAGAAAAAAAGAGCGAAAGAAAGAAAGAGAGAAAGAAAGAGCGAAAGAAAGAGAGAAAAAAAGAAAGGGAGAGAGAAAGAACGAAAGAAAGAAAGAAAGGGAGAGAAAGAAAGAGAGAAAGAGAGAACGAAAGAAAGAAAAAAGGAGAGAAAGAACGAAAGAAAGAGAAAGAAAGAAAGAACGAAAGCGAGAGAGAAAGAAAGAAAGGGAGAGAGAAAGAACGAAAGAAAGAAAGAAAGGGAGAGAAACAAAGAGAGAACGAAAGAAAGAAAAAAAGAGAGAAAGAACGAAAGAAAGAGAAAGAAAGAAAGAGCGAAAGAAAGAGAAAGAAAGAAAGGGAGAGAGAAAGAACGAAAGAAAGAAAGGGAGAGAAAGAAAGAAAGAGAGAACGAAAGAAAGAAAGAGCGAAATAAAGAACGAAAGAAAGAAAGAGAGAAAGAAAAAAGAACGAAAGAAAGAAAGAAACGAAGAGAGAAATAAAGAGAGAAAGAAAGAAAGAGCGAAAGAAAGAGAGAAAGAAAGAAAGGGAGAGAGAAAGAACGAAAGAAAGGGAGAGAGAAAGGAAGAAAGAGAGAACGAAAGAAAGAAAAAAGAGAGAAAGAAAGAAAGAAAGAAAGAAGGAAAGAAAGAAAAAAGAGAAAGAAAGAAAGAAAGAAAAGCAGTACGTTAGGCCCGCCCACACCAAGCTTCGCTTGCTGCCATAAATCCACGATCGTGGAAGCTCCTGAATATTTTTTCCCATATAGCCTCTGGAACGTATGCGTTATTCGATATTACCTAAAACACAACAATTAACTATTGCGGTCATAATATTGACATTGAGATATTGCCAGAGTACAGATAAAAACCTCGATGCCCAGTAAAATGTTGCCACTTCGCGAACTGCACTCTTAATCAGATCCAGCATAAAGTGCTAGCTATAGCCAGTAAACGAAAACTTTTGATCTCGTCCTCGGTACATGGCAGGCACTTTATCACGAACCTACTAAGGGTTTACCGCTCTTAATTGGTCAGGTTCTGGTCCACACTATGCTTTGGCTCATTTTCTGCCTGTCCTAATGAAGAGGATCGGTCGTCGACTTAGTGGATCAACCCGTTTCGCTTGACTCAGAGTGTTGTTCTAGGACGGTCTCGTTAACGAGCGGACAGAATAAAAATGAATCTCGTCTTCGTGAGCCATACAGATGCGCCGCTGGTAGACCCAGGATCAGCGCAGGATCCCGGAGAAAAAGGAACCAGACAGGCGCCCGGGATTTAGGGCTGATGTGAGTGTTTCTCTAGTGTTTTTGACGTTGCTCGCCCGCGTTGGGCTGTAGTATATAGACCTTAATGACTTACAAGAAGTGTCAAAGAAGTTCGGCAGGACAAAGAGGAAACAGTTGTCGGCGCCCTTTAGTCCGTTGTCAACATCAAGGCGGCTTGATCAAACGACCACGTTTTCAGTCAAACAAATGCAAAATGCACAGCTTTGATATTTTTCTTCTCTTTTTTTTATCACGCATGGATCTTAAAGAATAAAAGACAGGGCTCTGAAGATTTTCTAAGCGCACGACGCAACCTCACTATCAATTTTCTGCCAGTGGCCATGCAACATAAAGCGAAAATTGAATAAAGTGACGGATTGGGAGGAATGGGGGAGGGTGACAGCTTAACAGCGTAGATTTTCCGCGTCCAAACTTACATATACGTTACATCGGCACTTACATTCTTGACAACAAATTTTGGATTCATCAACACCAACCCAAAAGCAACGGTTGATTAGCTATTCCTAAATTCATTTGGACTTTTCTCAGTTGCTAGTATAGGGGCCCAATGCACAACGTTCCTTGTGCGTGGATGTTCTGTGTGTTTCCTCAGTCGTACCAGTGATGTTCCGTACTACGCCGAAGAATTCCCATTACGAGACATGAAAATTCCCTATTTCGGGCATTTTTCCCTGCATACGTTGACAAAATTCCCAGCATATTTCCCTGCACTATGGACGTTTTCACGAAAGGCTCCCTGGGCGCCGCCATAGTCCTTTTTGGGCTGCGCAAATTGGCGTGACCCCCCAAAAATGCACTGCCGAGACTGTGACGTCAACCTTTGTACTCCCGCGCGCAGCCCAGCATGGCGACGTTTTTTCTCTCCTGTGAAAAGGTCTATAGTAGTAATATGTGCGTGTCCCCCCCCCCCCCCCCCCCCCACACACACACACGTACTATAATTGCATGTGTGTGACGTGTTTGCGACTATTGAAATCATGGCTAGCGCCCGTGCTTCTGCGCAAGAAAAGCGTGACTTTCTTAATTTATGCGCTGTAAATACATTGCACATAGTGGGCTTCGATTCTGACACCAGGAGTGAACTATAAATAACAATAATTGCCACGATATTATTATAAAGGACTTCGTAGTGGAGTGCGCCGGAAATTTCGACCACCTCTTTAACGTGCGCACCTGAGTCAAAGTACACGGTCATCAAGCATTTTTGCCTCCATGGGAAATGCGGCCGGCATTCGAACCCGTGACCTTCGGGTCAGCAGTCGAGCACCATAACGACTATGCCATCGTGGCGGGTGTGCACTACAAATCGTTCCACATAATCAGAAACGAATCTCAAGGGTTATGCTTGCGTCCTGCATGCGCCAGAACTGATTGCAGAAGCCGAAGGCACACTGTGACCGCTATGTATCGGTCCTCATAGGTGAATTTAACCAATCCTGAAATTCCCTGCAATATCTCAAAGATTCCCTTTTTCCCTTTCGTCCGGAATGATGGCTGAAAATTCCCCGAAAAAGGGAAAATTCCCTGCACGGAACATCACTGAGTCGTACTGGCTAAGGTTATATGCAGCGTGGATACTGGCTGCAAATTCCCATTCACGGCAAAAACTAGCGCAAAGATGCTTTTTGTAAACACGTGCGCAGATAATCGATTTTCGTCTAATCTTCTCTAAAAGCCGTCGTTCTCTTCTGAGCCGAAGCTTAGGCTCGCAGTATAGAGAAATAGTGCAACGCTTAAACCTTGCCGCACCTGCCGCCGGAGAATAAATCGATGCCACTTGAAGCTCTGCGCAGTAAGAGGAATTCGAGCGCCACATCTCAACTACTCTTTGGCGCACACAGCAAACGGGTTCGAGCCTTTTTGGGAGTTTTGGGCTCGGCTCTTAACTTGCATCCTAAAGGTACTACGCAAAACCCCTACCAAAGGAGGTTTTAGGGGGGGTACGCAGGGCAAGATGGCGGTGCCTGTTGAAGCGATAGCCGTCCACTTCGAATCTTTCTAGCCGTCGGCCTGCATTATTAAACTCATTCATTCCCAAATAATGCTGCTATTTGATTTAGATTTGAGTAATGAGGCTTCGCTAAGCGTATACTGCCGATAAAACAGCTCCGTTATTGAGATACACAGTCGATTTGCGGTACAGAAGGCTTAACAAGGTTTGTTTACAAACTAAACGGAGTCAAAAGAGGGAATTTTAGGAGGTAACTGTGGTGTTTTTATTTAACTCATTTAGGGGGCTTGAACGGAGTTCATTGGAAGTTTTTCTGCTTCTTTTGAGAGCTTTTAAAACGCCCCTTTATACGCGGCCCGAGAGAGGGCGAGAAAAAAAAAAGGTATTTCAGGCACTAGACTAGCGTTTTAGAGACATTTCTTGCAACTGTTCATCGCTAGGACATATTAGAAAATGGAAATTGATGTATTCATGCACAAACACCACATATGCATACAAGCACGACACAGGACTCGAACTCGCGACCACACGCACTGAAAGCAAACATCATATTCCATTACACTACAGCGCCACCACTAGTTTGCGTAGTTTTTCACGGGATTATATATGTACAAAGCGGCTACTAACCCGTCGGCGACACCTCAAACTTTTGTTCTCGTAGCATAGGCATGTGTTAGCGCTTTCGCAAGGCCAGTACATAAACTCAGGGGCGTCACGAAGGCCAAGGTTAACGCCTTCAGCTTCGAACTATACGGTTCGTCGTGTCGTGCCGCTAGAAAATTTGTAAACGTGTGCCCTCTTGAGTACTTCGTCACTGTTTTACTCGCCCAAAATTCGTGGATACCGGCGTGACAAAAGGTATCCTTAGATGACCGAACATATGTGCACTCCATGGGCGTATGATGTGGAGCTATTTTCGTTGTTTCTGCCGCGAGCTGCACGCGTCCCATGGCAGCGGCGTGTTGTGGGCTGTACGAGACCATCTGTGTTTTCATTGTAGGGGTCTGTGCCTCCCGCCGCACGGAAGCCCTCAGAGACGAGGACGAAACATCGTTATCATTTCAAAACTCTGCCGCGACTGACTGTCAGCGGCCCCTAAGCGCGAGCCGCGAGCGTGCCTGTGTCCATCGTTCTCGTCATCCACCGGCGCGCTCACCGCTACGACTCTCATAGCATATAAAAGTTACTCACGCAGATGCCCACAAGCGTGCGCAGTGTGCCTCTTCAAGTGGAAGGGGGGCGAGGGGACGAAGGCTCGTCGCTGCGCCCACCCTCCCTATTAAGTCAATGCACGGGGCAGACCCCCCCCCCCCCCTCCCCGTGTGCACGCCTATGCAGATGCCCGTGTTACAAGGACAATGTAACGCGCCTACAATAAGTGCATTTATTGCGCGCGTACTGTCGCGAACCAAACGCAGGTGCAGCAGCGCCTTCAGAGTAGCTGAACGATAATCTACATCCACAATTAGCACTTATTCGCAACTCGCACTTTCGCGGGGCACACAGTGATTCTCTAACTCAAATTCAGTATTTAGTCGCTTTCAAACTCAGAGACCACCTACAATCTTACTAATTAACTTTCATTGTTAAACATCACACAAATGCATTAAAGCGAATGTGTAAGGCATGCCCCAATGTGAAGTACAACCACCACAAATTAGCGGTGACAGGTCTCGCGTTAAATAAAAAAGTTAATGCACATGCACTTCGCCCTTGTGAAAGTCCATGTGTACGTACTTAGGCGTGCGCACGAGGGGGGGGCAGAGGGGGCGCCCCCCCCCCCCTAGTCACCTAAGAGAGGGGGGGCGCAAATTCTGCCCCATGCATTGACTTAATAGGGAGGGGGGGGGGCGCTGCGATGAACCTTCGCCCCCCCCCCCCCCGCCCCCCCTGAAGGGGAACCCTGCGCACGCCTATGCATGTCATGTGTTCGGGGCACTCTTGCACACATGATGTAGCTAGAATAAAAAAAAAAGTAGTATTGCTGTCTTCTTCAACAAAACAGCTGTTATAAGAATGATAAGAAAAACAGTGTTCGCAATATTTTATTAGAATCAAAACAGTAGCAGTTCTCATGTCAGTGTAAGCATATGTATATTTCTATCTTCTTGCACAGAACCTACACCCAATACAAAACACTAAGAACGTATACAGTACAGCCCAAGCTCTATATATAATTCACAACAGTAAAGCAACATGAAAGTAGTGTGGCAAAACTCATCATAATACACACTGACATGTGCACTTCACAGTGATAGTATGCAAGCACAATCCAGAGAAATGGGATCTACAAGGAACTTGGTGTCAGCCTACACGTGAAGGCAACTAAGTTAGTACAATAAGGCTAGCATTACTTTTAAGAAATATGCAACCATGCAGGGAGGCACGTTGTAGATTTTAATTGAATTAGTTTGCCCTATGGCATCAAAACATGTCACATATCATCATACAGTTCTGTTTTCTGCAGAAAAGTCCAAAATAGACCTGTGGTGTTGATTGTTGATCCACTTACCACAATTTGTAAAAGCGTTCAGCCATGCCAGCAAAATGACAACATTGCATTCATATATGGCTGCACATAGTTACAAATATCCGAAAACGAACGCAATTTTCTAGAACTATACTTGGGAATTTGTCGCCATTATCACACAACTGGAATACACCAATACTTATATTATACATAATTACTACAGCTATGTTTACAATATTCCCATGCCAGCCACTGTCATCTGCAACCTAAAAAGTTGTTCATCTTTAATTCCTCACTTCATGGCTTGCGCATAATTACCACACTGAAAATTAATACCACTACCTTGGCTGCAAAGTGAACTTGAAATTAGGCAATCACATGCCTAAAATTAAAAATTTCCAACAAGTAGTGGCTGGTGGCTTGGCATATTGGATCCTAGGGCTTACTATGCCATGTGGTTGAATAGAATTTGACCACAATTCTATAGAGCCTGTAAAGCAGTCAGGAATTAGGTTCATAATTAAAGTGTGAAAACAAAACTGCAACACACACAGAAATAAAAATGAAGGGAACAGGACAACGTAGTACTAGCAACTGAAATTTAACACGTGTATGGCGTTTTTAGTCATGTTCATACTGATTCTGTCAGTGCATGGTTCTTTATTTTTGTAATTTTTTCGCACTAAGTGTGTATATCTTTCTCTGGTTTGCATTACACTTCAGGTCCTAGTTAGTGTAGAGTGAGGCACAGGGGAGTGTTCCCACAATACAATGTCTTGTACACAAACATATGGGCGAGCAACTTTTGCGGCTTTGCCAGAAATGTCTTCCTGAAAATAATAGAAAAGAAGTCCATTAAGCTTTCCATATCCAGAAATATGAATGTCTTGGCAAAGACTCACACTTGAATATACTATTGCAGACCTTTAAACAGAACACGAAACAAATGCATTAGTGAGATGCTGCTAAGTAGTTTCTTGTGAACTTTTCACTTAAAGTACAGAGGGCAAAAAGTACACAACTGTAATGAAATGTGAAACAGCACCAGAAGTGTACTTTTGTACTGAGTACCATCATTTGGGTAGTTTTAGCTGTCAGTGAAGATAGCATTGTAGTGTAAAGGGGTGCAAATTTTAGTATGATTAACCTTGGAGTTAAACGCATTTCAATGGAGGCGTAACTGCTTGAGGCCCACGTACTTAGCTTTAGTAGCATGTTAAAGAGCCCCAGACAGTCTAACTTTCCGAAGCCCTCCACTACGGCATCTCTCATAATCGTATGGTGGTTTTGGGACGTTACGAACCAACAGTTATTATCACTTACAACACATCGAACACAAGCTTCTTCATCAACCACAGGTGTTCTGTTTAGGTCTGAAGATTGGGCGACTTGGTATTGATTCATGGCAAAAGTAAATAGCGCACTTGTAATGACGACAATAAAAGACGTGGACAGAGTACCAGCCTGTTTACCTTGTCAGAAGTTGTGTCAACAGGCAGAATACTGTGTGCTGATCATAAACACTATGGCAACAAAAAGTAAAACAAAATAACCAGAGGGAAGGAACAAGGTGATTCAACAACGAGGTTCAACAGATCCAACTGACCTATATCAATGTGATTAAATTAGCCTTGCACAAGTGACACATCTCCTAAATTTTATAAATATGTACATGTAACCTTGGCAAGTTCTCGTGCTGGATATGTGACTAATGTAGTGACCAATACCATAAAATGCATGTGCTTCACCAAACACGCTGTAACTAAGCATATGTCTTACACATCATATGGCCATCATAATGTGTCATTAACATGACTTATTCCTTCTAGCTAAAATTATAGAAGCTCATGATGTCAATGCGCCTTTATATGCAATTTAACTTTTTGTATAGCAGATGGACAAAGCGCCCAATGCAAAATTGTCGTCAAAAAGTATGCTTACTTGCTCATAATCTGCGCATGAGAACAGAATAAATAGAAAACAAATCTGACCTTAATGCACACTTTACCACATGACAGCGTGATAACAGCTGTCTTTTTTTTGTTGTTGCTTAAGTGTATACTCCCTGGAAGCACTGCTTCATTCATGCTTTATTGCAAGCAAGGAAATTATGTCGTACAAACATTCAGTTTTAAGGCGCACTCGCTTGAATTGGCTGGCCATGCCAAGCGGTCAGCAAATTCGAAACACGTATCACACATCGTTGTTATGTGAGCTTAATGCCCTTTCTTTTTTCGCTTTTCATTGCACTTTTAACGCGACGCAGTGTGCAGAAGAGCACCTACTGCTGCCCAAGCGACAAGGACGCGCAAACAGCGGAAACATAAGTATTACGTACCATTTGTGTTCCTGAATGTGCCGCGAACGCGGCGCGCCCATCAGCTGCTGCTCGCTTGAGTCACCGGGCCATTGCCGCACCATTGCACACGCAGTGCATGTTGCACTGTCGTCAAACCACGCATTTCACGTCCATCGACGAGAACACAGTAAGGCTGCGGGCATGAAATGAGCACACATGATCGACGCATAGCAGGGTAGTTGAAAGGCGTCCTTCACAAAACCGACGTTATCCCATGACGGCTTCGCTTCACTATCACTCACGCACGCCGCTGGGGCCCGCCTGCGGTATCCGCTGTCATTTCGGAACTTCTCGCGTTCCTCGCGGCTCTCTTCTCGCGTTTCTTTCTTTTTGCTTTCTTTTTTCCCCTCCGCGCGCGCATGCTTGCGATGGTTCCTCTCTTATCGCCGCCGTTCGAAGGTCGAAGTCGCTTCGTCCCTTTCAGAGGAGCCGCTTGAGGAGAGCCGCGTTTTTTCTTTCGTTTCTCTTGTTTTTCTTTTTTTGCGCCGGGTTTTTTCAACACCGGATCTTATTCCGTGCGTTGAGGCACGCCGCCTCTGCCCAATTCGTCATCCAAAAGGGTATACTGAGTGTCCATACTGTGCCGATAGGCCACGTCGAGGGTGTACACGCTCCTACTTTTAGTTTAACTTCGATTTGATGGCAAAACAACATAAGCGAAGTCATTCTGTGGTCGAAATGCTTCGTGAACCCGTGCCCAGTGGTAGTGTGCGTTCCGTACAACAATGCGCATGAGTCTACGAGACGAAGAAATCGTTGATTAGTACGTTCATGAATTTATTTAGCACTTTGAGAATTACTTCTTTCGCCAGTGCAGTTGTATACATGCCCGCCAGCACTGAAGGCACTACAGCTTCGGATAAAATAAAGGGAAGATATGCCCGAGAAAGTGAAATAGGAGTTTTCTGTTCTTGAACTCCATTTGACAAAATGGCGTCAGATCGTGAATTCACCTCATTTCTTCCACCTTTTATCCCCATAATTTCTCAAGGCAGTAAAATTGAGGACGCAGAACTTTATTACACCGATCTTAATACTCTCTAAGGGAATACGGTCCCAAATGAAGGTAGTAGTAAGCCCTTAAAACGCCCAATTCGGCTAGTTTGCGTTTACAGTGCAGTTTCGGCTCTTCGCAGTTGGTTGAATGTACCGCGCGGCCCGCTGATTTTAAGTGACGGCGTCTCTAACTTTACTTCAGAGGCCGCTGCACGGTATACTGTAGAGAACTAATGCGAGGCTGTACAGAACATAACTAGCAAAAGACTATTCGAGCCATTTCGCGGCTCTCTCAGTAACAGTGTGAACAAGCCCCTCGAAAATTCCCCTTCTCTCCTTCTTTCGTGCTGAACGCCTCGACCCGGTATAGACTTCATGCTAGACCTGTGCGCCGGTCGCAATAAAAACGTCGGCCGCGCGCCGGTGTTTCCATCTTCGGCGGCGGAGTGGCGCAGGGGGGGCAGGGGGGGAGGGGGGGAGGGGGGATATTGGAGAGTTGGTGGGGAGAGAAATTTGTCGCTGAAATTTTGAAAAAAAAATTGCAGTTTCGCCGAAAGGCCGAAGAAATGAATGCGATAGCAACAAGTCGTACTGTTGTACGAAGTAAGGCTAGCAGCTAACTCTTTTTCATCTGACCTCGCGTAACTCAACAAAACACTGGTGTATGGCATTATGGCCGCTCCCGGGAGAGAATCGGTTTTCGTGCAGTTTGCCGCACCAGCGGTCACAGCGCGAAACGGCGAGATCACAGCGCGTAGAAGGGTATACGAGCAATTTGCTGACGTCTGCAACGATAGCTCGCCCGCTAGCGCTCGCGACTGCGCCCTCATAGTCAAAGTTCACATTTGCTGCTCGAGCCACGCAGCCCCCCTCCTTCGGCCGTCGTCCCTTCATGCTCCGCCCAGCGAGAAATGGGCGGGTCGTTACCTCTCTGCTTAAGGAGCAATCGACGGTAGGCCTCGCACGCGGGTGATGTTATCGCATGCGTCATCCGCGTAACGGAGATGGCCAGCTTGTTTTAAATCTGCTTCAGCAGTGTTCCTCACCAGCGCTCGCGTGCTTTTACTCGTGGTTAGATGATACAATGTGAGTAGAGATGTTATCGATTTGGATTTTATACGGAAAATGACGGTGGCGGCAAAAACCCGTGAAGAGTGTCTATATAATTGCGCAATAAAAACATGCTAAAACTGTGAAAGCGGGCTCGCCTTTTTTCTGGAGAGCTGCATCGTCTCCGCTTTGAAGAGTTCGTGCGCTGCAAAAATCAAATAATTCGGTGCCTTTTTAATTGGTTTCGTTCTCGCCTTCGCTACCCTTATTACAGGCAATATCTCCTCCCCACTTATTTCTTCATAAATCACGCGTACGATGCCAGCACTAAGCGTTCAGCCTATCAGGATTTCGTGCTTGTCGGCTACACACTTATCTCCGCTTCAACAGTCGAAAGCACACAAAATGGAGTGGAATCAGCTGGTGGCACACGGTATTCATACGATACAAGGAAGAATGGGTGGGCGGCAAAGAAGGCTGGGAGACAATTCGCAACTGAAATTTCTCGTATATAGTCCCATCGAGAGTGTACCCTAATGTCGTCACGTGTATCACCGTTCTGGCGTCACGAAGTGCACAGAAAAGGCTAGAAATGCCAGGGGAGAATAGCACGCTCGTTTTTTTTTTTGTATTTTGCAAAGCGCACCGAAACTTACTGCAGATCGCCGAAGTGAATACTGATGATGGAGTGAAGCTCGTTGGAAGCCAGTCTACGTCCTTTTATTTTACTATGTGTAGTGCCATTGATCGATGCGCTAGCTCTGCACGGTCTTAGTACAAGCGGCTTGCGAGCAATGCAGCGCGCTGCACACGGCTTGTATTCGCGCTCTAAGTACGAGCGGCGCGGCGCCGGCGCAACACCTGCGCGCGGTCGGTATGCGCGCTGTGTGCGCTCTGCGAACGGTTCTGCGCATGACGTCGTGCGCTTGCTAGGAGAGGGGTTTCGGGGCGCCGCCGCCGCAGTGCAACACCTGTGCGCGGTCGGTATGCGCACTGCGTGCGCTCTACGAACGGGTACGACGTCATGACCTTGATCGATACGCTTGCTGAGAGAGCGTTTCGGAGCGGCGCCGCAGCTGTTCCGATGAGGACCTACGACGGTGACGGCTACAACGGACATCATGCGAGCCTTCGCTCCTAAAAAAAGACTAGAAATGCCTAGGGAGAAAAACACGCTCGTTTTTTTTGTATTTTTTTTTGGGGGGGGGGGGGGGCTGTTTTGGGGCTTTTTCAAAAAAGGCAGGACGTGCAAACACGCATACCTGAGAGTAGTCAAGACACCACAAACGCCGTTAACAACTGAAAAATCATACAGTGGTGGCAAAGAAGGCAGACACAAATTCTTATCTGCGAGTTCCAGGACGAGAGCCGATATTCATAAATCAGGTGCCCGCGGTCGTCTACGTGGAGATAACTGTTCACTCTATTGACTTCTCTCTTTTATCCCTGTTTTCACGTCCTGTCTTTTTTACATGAATGCATACAACCTAGCTCAGCTATCTGTTATTTTCAGTTTTTCATTGTCTCTTCTTCTATATTCATTTATCAATTTATTGAATGAAAATGAAAGAAGAAACGTACTAAAGCATCGTTATAGATTACTTATCAATTTTATTTATTTATGCACATTGTACTAGGTCCAATACTCCAAGAATATACTATCCAGCGAGTTGGGCCGTCGCCCTTTAATGCTGGAGGACGCCGCAGCGTTGAGGTCAGGCAATACTCGTGGTACTTCTGGAGGAGAGCAAGATACGATAACTTCCGCGGAGCTATTCTTGATGTGTCCATCTAAAGGAGATGTCCATTCAGTGTTTCCAGGTCAGATGAGGCAACGTAGCCGAAAGACCGAGTAACTGTAGCCATGTAGCCGAGGACGAAAAAGAGCCAAAACATTTGTAGCCAAATTTGGCCATTCTATTGGTATTTTCATTTGGACATAGCATTTCACATTCGACTTTTGTCGCCTGTCCATTGAACATTCAGTTATTGCGCCTTTTAGCACCGCTAAATAAACTAAAATCCCCCCTTCAAGCTGTATAATGTAATATTGTTGCGGCAGTGAAGTATGGAGCAGGGGACGTGGTAGATAATTGTCGAGGTTTTACGTCCCAAAACGACGACGTGATTGCGAGAGACATTTTGGTAATTACGACCACTTGGGGTTGATTACCGCGCACCTAAACTAAGCTGGCTGGCCTCTATAGCATTTGGACTTCATGGAAATATGCGGCCAGCGCGGCCGGGTTGGATGCCACGCGCTTCATGTCAGCACTCGCTCAGCACTCGAACACCATAACCAGGAGGCAGCGCGGCGGGTAAAGACATAGATAAATAATTAAACTCTTTTGGGCAATCTTAATCCAGGCGACGCAGATGTCACGCAAAGCACGAGCGGTGAGCTCAAGCGTTAAATATGATATTGGGTAAAACGCGTGAGCTCTTTATGGCAATAGGAGGGTGCATGACTCATCATTCTTTGCAGCGTAGTCGCTCGGGCTTATGTAGGTTCTACACCGTACACCAATACCGGCGTAGCGTCTGCAATCTGATAAAAAATGTGATTAACCGCTAGGGAATCGGCGAAATTCCAGAAGGTTCCGATGCTCGAAGGCGCGTCTTCTACCTTTGCCAATATACATCCAACTCTTTGTCCGCCAGCCTGAAGTATCGGCCTGGTATCGCATGGTTCATATGCTAGAACTACCAAAGTGCGGCGTCCGGAGACGCACAAGGCGTTCCGCCGTCGCCGTGAAGAAAAAGAAAAAATGGTCAAAGACCGACGGAGTGCGTAGCCCGGTTTTCCGGCTGCTTAGGCGACGAAGCGTGCGGATTTCTGGTAAATTTTGCTATTCCGGCCCCTTCAAGGCCAACTACGAATGCGCGTTTAGAGATTGGTTTCTGCTCGATCAGAGTCACAACCTGAAGCTTTGACCATGACGGCGCCACTCATAGCCCAAACAAAGCCAAGTCGCAGATTTTCAGTAGCCCTATATAACCACATAGCCAACTCGCCAAAGTCGAGGCCAAACATTTCTTTCTGTAGCCCGATTCGGCTATATATCTCCTTCAGGCGCGAATTATATTGCACTGTCGACGAATGCGTCAGATTCACATAGCACAATTCCAAGACACTCAATATTACATTCCAAGAAAGAGAATAGAATAATGTGTTTTCTTTGAGCTTCTGCAGTTAATTGTAGGTAATTTGTATGTAATTAAATACTTCATCTTTCTTCAGTAAGTCCTGTTTCATTTTGACGAAAAAATAATGAAATCATAGGCCCCTGATGTGCGCGCAAGTAGTTTTTCGTTGCATTAATTTCGAGAAAAGAAAATTAATACGTTTCTCGTTGGTTCAGAAACGCGGCACGTCGAACGACCCGTCGAACATCCTAGTGCCCTCTCCAAAGTGATCGGCTACGGTCATAAGCAGCAGACTGAGGTGAAGTCAAGTCATGTTGACTATGCAGAAGGTATACAATTCATCTAATGAATAGTGTATTTTGTTCTCTTTTGGCCACAGTTGACACAGTTAGCATAAACAAATTGCGTACATAAACGTAGCCACCGCCGCTGAAGGGCATATATATAGCCAAACCTGGCAACACTATGTCCAATTTGGCAGAGTGCATTCGGTTACTCCAAGAAAGCGGCTCACAGCGATATCACCAAGCTCTTGTCCACGTAGACGCGCTGAACTCACCAGCACATTCTCAGTGTAATAAGAAAGTGGATGAAATATACAGAAAGAGGAACTTGTCAAGTCTGACTTTAATATGAATGTGTCCCAGATGTTTAAGAAAGATGAAATGCAATGCGTACCGATCTTCTCAGGTGCGATAGACGGGCGGCCGCATTAAACCTAATTTCAGGGCTAACGTCATCAGAATTTATGCCCGACCTCCGAGATGTGCGCCCAGAATCGAATGTCTGCAGGCGGCGTTCGTTGCGTTGAAGTCATGGGAAAAAAAAAAAAAAGCTATGAGGGAACATCACGTGGCGATATTGAAGCACAGCCATAATGGCGATAATAAATTCCAGCTATAAAAATGAAATAAATCGTAGCATTCTAGGAATTGCGACCAGAGCATGGAGCACGAGGGGGCAGCGGCAACGGAGGAGGTTGGATGGCGGACGCAAGTCAAGCGCGCTCCTGCATTGTTTGTTTTCTACCCCATGAGCCCACAAAAAAAAAAAAAAAAAAAAAAAAAAAAAAAAAAAAAAAAAAAAAAAGAAAAAAAGAATTGAAACAGGATGATGACGGGAATTGTGACACGAACCCGAGGAGGTAGTGGCTTCAGGGGAGGTTGGCTTGTAGACGCTACGTGTGCTCCCTCCTAATTTTTTTCCCTTCATGGTTGAAGCGCATTCCGTCCCACTCATTTTTGTCTAGAGTTCTGAAATCTTCGTGACGTCAAAATGACATTAGAGGTTTTTATTCTGTCCGGCACACCGCTAGATGCAAAATATTTTGCGTGTACCGGAATACCGGGTGTGAACTGCGCATGCGCGAGCCTGGTAAACATGGCCGCACCGCTGAAAGCGGTTGCGTTCTACCTCGAATCTATCAAGTGACCGTCGTGAGCTCTGTAGCTCGCTAGCTTCGAATAGATGCTTTTATTTGCTTGAGATTCATGTCCTTAAGCTTCGACAGCACAGTATTTGTGTCGATTCGGCACTGTTCTCGAGATACTTAATCAAATATTCAACGCTGTAGGCTTAGTGAGTGGCGCTCCCGGAATCTCGGAGGTCGAAGATTACGTGTTAGTTGTCTTCTATCTTCCATAGATGGCGCCACTTGACGTGGTGGCAGCTACGGGACACGTTATCCGGTAATACGTACCATTATCCGGCCTTTGCGTTACCGGAATACCGGACAGACTAAAAACCTCTATTGCCGAATAAGAACCGGAAACAGAGGGCATGCTGTTCGCCGGGCTCCAGCCAATTAGCGATGGCTGAACTGGACAGTCCATTACATGAACACATCGAGAAGAGCTCCCCTCGCGAAGTTATGTATTTTATATCCAGATTCCCCCCTTCGGATTAAAAGAAAAGACAAACGGCGGCACGCCACAATTGCGGCTGACGGCGGCGGCGGCAATGGTGGCGTGATCTCTCTCGGGAATTCGGCGGCGGTGCATGTGGCGTGAGTAAAAAAATCCCCATCTCCCGCTAAAGGGAACCGTGTGTGGATGCGAAGCAGCGGGGAGATAATTAGCTTGAGCGGGAGGAAAGTCGCCGCTCTCATTTCACGGCAGTGGTCCGGGCGCTCATCGCGGCGCTGCGCAGGAGAGAGAATGAGGCGCGCGCGCTCCGTCATTTTCATACCGCCGAACTACCGTGGCGCCCCCCAGCGGAGTATGCAGCTGTCACACCACCTGTCGTTCCGTAGAGGATTCCTAGAGGAAAGGACGGGGGGCGACCGTAGGAGAGGAGAGAGGGGGGGGACGTGCATGCGCTGTGGGGGGTGTGGGACGCGGGAGCCGCTCCGTAGAGTAGAGGATTCCAAGAGGAGAGAGGGGGGAGAGGACGCGCATGCGCTCTGGGGATGTGGGACGCCGGAGCCGCTGCGTAGAGTATTCCTAGAGGAGAGAGGGGGGAGAGGACGCGGGGGGCCGCTCCGTAAAGTAGACGATTACTAGAGGAGAGAAAGGGGGTGAGCGTAGGAGAGAGAGGGGGGACGGCTCGCGCATGCGCTGTGGTGGTGTGGGACGGACTACGCCCCCCTCCAAACACATGCAAGCAAGATTAAGGAATGGGGTCAACCTGGGCGACAGACACCACCTGCCTAGCCACTGCTAAGCAGCCTCTCTGTGCTCTCGGCCATGACTCAAGGAATGGGGTCAACCTGGGCGACAGACACCACCTGCCTAGCCATTGCTAAGCAGCCTCTCTTTGTTCGTGGCCATGACTCTGATGACTGTGTTAGGGTTGACGGCCTTCATATTACTACAGTGTTCTGGTTCGCATAATGGGCTCTTCCCTACTTCATGAAAGTGGCCGGACGCGGGACGGGGGGACGGGGGGACGGCGGACGGGGGGACGCGGGAGGGACAGAGCCCCGAGCATAAGATGCTTCGCATCTGAAACAGGCGGGGGCGGCGGCGCACAGGTCTACTTCACGCCATTTCGTGACATACCAGGGCTTATTGGTGAGCTGCCAGCTCATAAAATGATGTCTAGCTGCTACGTGACGCCCTCATATGCGTGCGAATGACGGGGAAGGGGGTGGGGCGCAAGAGGGCGGTTGCCCCCCCCACCCCCAGGTCACCTAAGAGGGGAGGGGGGGCGCAAAATCTGTGCCATACATTAACTTAGTAGGGAGGGGGGGGCGCTGCGCCGACCCTTCACCTAACCCCCCCCCCCCCCCCCGCCTCAAGGGGAACCCTGCGCACGCCTATGCCCTCTGACAAGAAAAGGGTTCCACTCTCACCACCAGGGTTACCGTTGGTGGCTACTTTGCGCCAGATTGGTTACTTCAGGACCCCGTTTGGCTACAAAGATTTGAAGTTGGCGCCATGGCTACTTCTTGGCTACATTGAACTGCTGTTTAGGCGCATTTAGTAGCCAATTCTCTTATTATTTGCAGGTTAAAGATCGAGAAAGCCTAATTTCAGCCACTGTTTTCAACCTTTTCTGTCGCCTTAGCTTATGCGTGCGCATGTCTTGGCCCCAGCAACAGGCTCATACGCACCAAAGACCCCCCCCCCCCCCCCCCCCGCAATACAAATATCAGCACCAAAATGAAGCTCGTCTGTAATTATGGCAAATCTAGTAATAAATTTAGGTCTTTGGCTTCAAGAAGAAACTGCTTAAAAGTAAAAATTCCTACTGACTTGTTGGCGGGAATGCTCCAATATTACCCTGTCTCTGGGAAGAACTATCCTGAATAAATATATGCAGACGCACTGAACTTATACTAATACGATTCAGTTGCTGCACCACCGGGTGCAAAATATGATTTATGGAACTAAATGTGAGAAAATGCAAGCTTAGTTATTCTTCTTTTGATACACTAACATACTACCTATTTACTTCGTGAACACCGTTGCATTTCATAACCTGTGACTTGCTATTACTTATATGCTCATATACACCATGTAATATTAACAGGAAGAACATAAAATTGTTTCTGACTACAACCGTTCTGCTAACATAGGAGCCACGAAATGCCACCTTCCCACTCCCTCTCGAGCAACGCATCGAAATTTTCGCCGCTTGAGCTTATTTCATAGAATATACTTGCGAAGCCTGCTCCACGACCCACTTTTTTTATCACCGCACTATGGGTCATCCCTTTCTTTATCGCTCTGAGGGGACTACTTGGTAAAACCCGATGCTTACTAGTCTGTCGGAAGTTTGTTCATTGTTCTTTTTTAATCACTATATTCTGTTCATTTTTTTTGTTGTGTTTTATGCACTCTCAGCAATGCTCTTGGCCTTGCGGTACATAACTAACTAACTAACTAACTACGTAACTAACTAACTAAATAAATAAATAAATAAATAAATTTTTGGCAACTGTCAACTCGCCTGTGGTTTGCAGAGCAAGATGGAAAGCAATATGGTCTTATTATTCTGCGTTTGCACACTCAAAATCATAATTATTTTATAAAAATTCGAGTCATAATACCGTTTTCTCCTATTTGGCTGCAAATTTGGCGACAAAGTTAAATTGAATGGCTACTTTGGCTACTTTTAGCTTGAATTCTGGCTCCTTCTGAAATCTACCCAACGGCAACCCTGCTCGCCACCTGGGATGCGAGTGGCGCTGGCTAACAATCCCATATTACAGGTGAAGAAATACCCAACAATATGAACGGGGGAAAGCCCTCCACTGCAGCACAAACGGCACAGCATCAGACGCATAAGTCGAAGGTTGTGAGTTTTCGGTCCGGCCGACGTCAAAGGAGTTTTAACAGAGAAGCTGTTTGAGCTAGCCGTAGTTCGTGCGACCTATCCGAAAAGCTTTCATCATCATAAACAGGTAAGTACCACAGAAATCGGTTGAATCCCACTTCTCCCCATTGGTCCACTGAAAATGAGGAAGACAGCAGATAGCCCAACGTATGGCTGGGAAGCGACGGGGGTGAGCGAGAGAATACTACGGAACGGGAAAGGCTACGGCGGCTGCGCGAAGACACCGAAGCGATGGAAGGCCTACGCCAACGACGACGTGCCCGTAGATCTGTGAGAGGTGAAAACGCTTGGTTTCAGCGCGACTTTCTGTCTTTGGAGTTTGGACATCCGTGTCGTGTCTGTGACTGTCTGTGGTTTAACTCGTAGAAACAACCTAGCAGCACCCAGCTCTAGTCAACAACGACCTAGAACCAACCTATATGGAAACAACCTGCATCACCTAGCTAAGGCCTATAAATAACCTAGAAGGATTAGTCTTCAGAATCGTCCATTTTCGCTTTGTCAAGCCATGCGCGACTTAGTTCAAGCTTCACCTTTTTTTTTTCTTTTTCACCCACGTTCATTCATTTTCATTTGTCTTAATTACTACACCAGAGATAGAAATAACAAATAATGTTTCCTATGCTTTCCTTGGCTTAACTGTCGGTTGGATTCATTAGGGTGTGCCCAACAAAACAAACGACTCGCTCGAACAATGCCCCTCCTTTCTTACATCCGCAATGTGGCGTAACAATACCTGTATCGATCCCACTTCCAACGCAGCCTTGTTGCCAGCGATCCGCCTTGTCGTCTCATTGTGGTTTTCTGCAAACAATGAATGTCTTTTCTCTGGCGCTGGTTTCCGTCCACGCGCTGCACATGCTCCTGGCGCACCGTTGCTAGTCAGGCCCACCACATGCGTGTTACGTCTCATTTGCAATCAATTATTTCTTTTGTCAGTGGAAACTTACTAGTTTGTCACTCCTTAGTCACGCATTGGAGCGTCCCAGAGACTTGGCGAGTTTCCTGTGCACCAGCGTGGCATAGGGCACCGGCGCAGATTACCTTGATAACCTGGTCACCTGTATTGTTTGTCCGTGCTTACTATGTGGCTCCATTGCTTCTCTCCTTTAAACTATTTGGACTTACCTAGAACCCCTGCAGTTTAAAGTAAAGAATAAATTCTGTGCAACACAATGCATGCGCGTACGTCGCCTGTAAGCTTGACGTTGCCGACGAGGAAAAGTCATTAGCAGTTCCCAATAGAGCAGTAAAGGCTGCCGTTGCACAGAAGTATTCCACCGGAAAGTGTAGCATCAAGGGACTCTGCGTGTCCTTGGTAAAAGCACAAAGATACATTTGTAATGATTCCGTTTCGCGGGAACTTGCGCACAAATATGAAAAGCGTGACGTCCCGATAAACAATCAAAAAATGCAACATGGTGAATAATGACAGACGTGAAGCTGTCACGCATATAATGAATAGCACGTCGTTGCAACTATGCAGCAAGGAAAGTATGCACATGAATTAAAAGCAGTAAGAGTACAATCAGAGCGCTCTAAGAGGCGGTTGCTCAATGCGCATGTTACGAAGCGGCCGGGATTGAGAAAGACCTGCCCATTTTAGAAGAGCCCATACCAGGTAATCGTGCTAGCACCGGCCACTACTCGACAATTTTAGAAACATTAATTGACTTTATTCACACCCGACACGTGCTCACATTCTTCCTAGTACTTCCTGTGTTGTTGTTTTCGGCGCCTATTTTTTCTACGCGCATTCGAATTCGGCAGGTGAACGCGGGCTAGGTACATCGGTGAAGAGAGAACTTGCTTCTGTGGTTATGCTGCAGGTTTATGCGATACAATATCCGCCCTTGCCTATTTTTTTTTTACACAATAGTTTCATATAATCTAGCAACTACAAGCATATCAAGATCCGTAGCCACAGATGGTTATAGAGTAGCTTGCAAAGAGGCGAGGCCTCCAGGGCATACGAAAGCGGCACCGTTTATCATTCTCAGAACAATTGTGGAAGATGCTGTTGCAACGACATTAAGCAAAATATACTAATTAGCTAGGCTCTTCTAAAACGAGTTGTGGTTCACTCAGGGAATAAAAGAGTGAAATTAAAGTTTGAAATATTCAAAAGAAAGCATGCTTTCGTAATAGGCGATGTCGGTCTACATCTTTTAGTGTTAGTACTTGTGTGCGTGTGCATCCATATGCAGACAAGTTAGCACGCGTGCGTGTGTACGTCGATACTGTTAGGAGAGTGCAGCTTATTAAGTGTACCGCTTTTCTGATAACATTTCGCGAAGTGTCCAACGAGACCAGGATACACAAGCGCTGACTGACACTGGTTTATTTCTTGGAAGCAGCCGGTGAAGACGGCATAACAGGCGATTTGAATAAATATGGAAGAGATATTATATTCCACGAACTTGCAGCGCTCTGCACTCATTTCAACTCTATTTGTGAAAACTTCAATCGTTTCAGTGAACTGGAAAAGTGTCAACTTTATATTAATGCGAAGAAATGGAGAGATTAAACACTCGAATTATACACCAATCAGCTTGCTTTCAGTATTACACAAAATATTTACGAAGGTAACAGTAAACAGGGTAAGAGAAACACTTGTCTTTAACCAACTTATGGGGCAAGCCTGCTTCGGGAAGCGATACCCTGCAGTGGATCACAGGCATATCAGATAATTGAGAAATAATCGGAGTACAACAAATTCTTTCATATATTTATGTAGCGTTCATATGCGATGAAAGGGCACTCGACTTAGTAGATATATCAGCAGCTTCAAAGCTCTACGTCATCAAAGAGTGCTTTCTTAAAACATATAATAATTCCGTAGCCAAAATTGACCAAGTCTCTTTACTTCTAAACAAGAAAAGCTACGGAATTGCGGTCGGGAACAGACAAGGAGATACGATCTCTCCGACACTGTTCAGTACGTGATTAAAAGTATTTAAATGACTGGATTGGAAAGAAATAGGAATAATGATTGATTGAGAACATCTTCGCAAGAAACGATTTTCACATTGCGTAGTGCTCTTCAGCAATAAAGGCGAACTGCGAAAGAAAAAGTGATTTAAGGCCTAAATCGAGCAACTATAAAATAGGACTAAATAGGAATACGCTGGACGGAAAGGGAATGCCGGGGTCCACCACGGCTCCACTGGCGTATTTCCGTCATGGATATGACGGAAAATATACAGTAACAGATGGCAAAGAAAAAAACTTACAGAAGAAAGTTCTGTTACCGGGAGTCGAACCTATGACCTCTCGCTCCGCAGCGTGCGGCGCGACACGACTCGGCCTTTTAACATTACTGTCGACTCGACCATTTACTGTCGGCGGTACTCAGAGGTCGGTGATTTCAGCGTGTTTTCGTTACGACTAGCCAGATGGCGCGACGGGCGCGAGGGTGCGCTTTAAAGGTCGTAGCTCCACACGTTTAGACGCGCGCGCGCTTATCTCTTGATCGGGGCGGTTGGTGCGTCTTGTGCTGGCGTTGAAGTTCCAGAGAACACGAACGTCACTTCGCTCACTGCAGCGGCCGCGTTTGTGGAAGAAGCACGCTGCTCAGACAAAAAATAACTAACTGTGGCAGTTGTTAGTTCGTGCTCGCCCGTGTACTTTGATTTAGGTGCAGGTTAAAGAACCCCAGGTGGTCGATATTTCCGGTGCCCTCATCTACGGCGTCTGTCATAATTATATCGTGGATTTTGGACGTTAAACCCGAGATATTACTGTTAGTTCGCGCTCGTCCTGTATACCCTCTTTTCGTGCGGCCTTTCTGCTTGAGGAGTTAGCTGCAACTTTCGAGCTGCTTACCGTTCTTGGCGTGACATTACTGTTTGTTGCTTTAGCATTCATTCTTTAGCCCGTGTGGCAAAACAATGCACCATAAACGCTTAACAACCTCTCTGAACGGCTCATTTCACTTTCGTATTTTATCGATTCCTATGACAGAGGGATCAGCCATGTTTTTTTTTAAGTGCGTGCTTCAGCTTCCGTTTAATAACTTCATTCCCCGAACAATAAATGAATGGAATAACCTAGCTGCCACCCCATACTTCCTTGAAAGCCGATTTCACAAGATTTCGGGAACTTTTACGCAACCTTTTCGATTAAATATTGGTTATCTACTCTTTTAACGTTTTTCATATGTTCTTCAGCGCATGTTTCCTGTTGTGTTCATTTGCTAACGAGTTACATGCCCATTGTACATGCTTATCCATATTATTTAATTATTTTTCAGTTGAAAACTTGTGTAACTTCTGATCAACAAATAATCTTACTTCTTTTTCTTGTATACTATATTTGTTAGTTCCCTTAATTTATATTTTCATGGTCAATTTTCTATACCTCATCTAACTTTTTATTTGGCAAATGTATTTTGCATTCTGTTTTATTTGTGAATTTAGCTTGACTTAGTTATTTTATATCAACTTGTCAGAAATTGTGTAAATAAACACTGATTTGCTTTATGTGTCCGTGCCCCTATTTAATACCTCGTCATGGGCCTTTAGGGGTATTCTGAAATTAATAAAGAAATAAATTTTATACCTTCAGTTCTAACATGTGCGACTGAAACTTGAAGGCTGACAAGTAAACTCGGGAAAAAATATTTGTGAGCCAGTGAAATCTGTGGAAGTGGATGACAAGCGAAGCTGGTTAGCACGCGGCCCAGAGGTGACACGGTAGAAGCCAGTTTGGTATCAAAGGCGAAGCTGTGAGCGTGCCCATCAACAACACCACTGTCGAGAATGTCAATAAACTTCACTGCAATATACATTGTGAGAAAGCTATCTTACAAAGATTGTTACGCCAATCTTAATGTCGGCTTAAAATCCAAACCATAAATGAAGGGGTCTGCAAATATTAAAAAAGTTCGAATAACGAATCCAATAGCATTCTATTGGATTCGGTACTGGGAATTCAATAGCACATATTCGAAATACGAATATTTTTCGAATTATATTCGAATAATCAGCAACGACGAAAAATGCTCGAAGGAATGAGAGGGGGGAACGTTGAGGGCTAATGTTTCTTGTTTTCATAATCGAATTATTAAGATAAATGCAGCCCATGTACTTACGGCACTATCGACGCCATATTGATCACAGGAGCAAGGCGTTTTGCTTAAAACTCCAGTGTCGCCGATGCAACAGTGTCAGCAATCAACTATCTTCGCCATAAAATTCATGATGATGTTAACTCACGAAAATTGCTTAATATTTAAGCATCAGTTTTATTTAAAAGCTTTTGACACAGTACCACCTTGAATACTGTAGTCACTGCTATGTTTCAGTCTGCAGTTACAAAATATTTCGAAGGCTCTAGTTGCTGCTTAGTTTAAATATAATTGTAGTATTTTTGTGGGTTAAAAGTAATCATAATCTTCCTTTATTTATTTATTTGCATATACTGTCAGTCCCTTTAGGGACTATAACAGGAAGGGCAAAAAATGAAAAAGTAGTAAGTAAACAGATTACACATACATACTTATAATATACACATATATACATATACCTATATACACATACATACTCATACTGTTACACACATATTACATCAAGATTTTTAGTGAAGATTCGTTGTTTGACCATGACTTGCAAAAGTATATACATAAAATAACACTCAAAATATGAATACTAGCAATAGATTGTTATTTTAAAACGTGAAGTTTCGAACTAAAACAAATTGCTTCAATATAAGCATGGTACGCAGAGGGGTTTAAACAATATTTACTCAAGCATAAGATGGGTACAATGTTTCAGTAACAGGCGCACATTAAGGCATTATTGTAGATGTCCAAGGGTTAAGGGTTGTGAATATTTGTTTCGAATGAAATGTTGTGGAATTCTTGGGCTGTCTTGAAAATTGTCACCTTACCAGTCTAAGCCTGCTTTGAAAATTGTTGGCTTATTATTATTCGAAAACTATTCGAACAGTATTCGATTCGGTGTCATCACTATTCGATTCGTATTCGATTCGGTTCTAAAATTCCCTATTCGCACATCCCTACACAAACGCATTGCTGAGGGAACATTCCTATAGAGGCAGTCAGTATAAGCCATCTTCGTATCAAAATAGTAAGTTCCTGCTTACCTCCCCATCGTCATTCATTACTCTTTTCCCTCCCCTTTGCCCTCCCCCGGTGTAGAGTAGCAGGCTGGAGCAGGCTATCGCTCAGGCCGACCTATCTGCCTTTCTGTAAATAAACCCCCCCCCCCCCCTCTCTCTCTCTCTCTCTCTCTCTCTCTCTCTTGTTTTGCGATTTTATTGATTGCTGTAGCCCCGAGGCGCCCGATGATGCAGTTGGCATTCCCGGTGCTGTTTCTGCGTTGCTCTTCGAGAGCCCTAACCGCGGTGGTTGAAAATACAATATAACACCGCATGGTTCAGATATATTTTAAATGTCTCAAAAGTGTCTCTGACGGCTTCTATACACATTAGTTTCTTCCGCCACTTCAGAGAGGCACTCGGGCTTTCCGTACACAAACCAACGGACAAGTCCCCTAATCATACACAGCTGCGCTATAAAAGCTAAGGACCACGCAGCGTGCGATGAAATGGAAAAATGGTGAAAGAACAGTAGGAGTGTACGCAATTGGGCTGGTTGGCTCATGATTATATGCAAAAAACAGCGCTCTAGGACGGGACGAAACGAAAGAACACAGATCATTGTGCAGACTAATCACGAAGGAATTATTCTTTCAAGCAGCATGTATACTTATCCACTTTTGCAAAACAACAAAAACGCAAAAGGAATGAAACCAGCATGCGCAGAACCAATTAATACTGAACTCAATCTGATAGGAAATATATCTTCCTGTGAAGGAGTGGAATTGACGGGAGGCTTACAGATACGTCACCACTGTTGTGGATATCGAAGGCTTCAGATATGAGGCGTGCGCGCTCATCACGGTATTTCGAGATTTTAACGGAATCTTTACAATGCGGCTGGCAGCAGCGTTCACTGAAATGCAATAGCAGTCGGCTGTCTCTCGCTTCGTTGCTAACTGTTTTTAAGGTTCGCGCATATGGTCATTTATACAGTGTCCCGTTTGACCCACATAAACGTGCGCACGAAAGAGGTATCTTGTAAACGACATGAGAGCGAGGGTTTATAACCAGTGTCCTATGCTTCTTCTGACAGCCTCTGTTGGCCTCGATATCCCGATTGACTTGATGCCACAGGTTACCTACCATGTTCGGGGCATTAAACAGCGTTGCACCATAGCTGATAAAGGGGGCGCAGCAAAAATTTACGGTAATTACTTACGTACACAAGTTTTCGCATAATTTTAAAAAAAAAGGTCGTCAACAAGGTGGGCTTAACGGAGTTGTTCACTGTCCCAAACAAACTAGGTATACACTGTGCCAAAAAGTTTATCTGGAGATTTAGACCAAGAAAGGCTATCAAAAAAAGGGCTGCCCCGCACGTGCTGGTCAGGTGCAGCGCTTTGTCCTATTTCCAGCCTGTATACTCTACCGACGAGCTAAAGGACAAATAAAATGCAAGATTTTACTACGCCCTCGTAATATGCAAGTGTCCCAACGCGTCTCCTTGCAATTTACGTCACATGTGTCGAGCTGTACGGGAAAATGAAGTCGTCCCGCGCCGTGTGTTCCAATGCAGTGGGCCCGCGTGTTTCCCGCCTCGGTGTGCCACGCGGAACCGGCCATGTCGCGCTCAGCAGTACCACGGAATGGACAACACGTCCCCCGTTTTCATTCCAGGCAGGATTCGTGTATACCGCATAACCACGGTCTCTAATCGATGCCATCGCATGGGGCGAAGAAGGAAAGTTGCTGGCGTGCCACCGCGCCATCTTCGCGCACACAGGATGAGAGCATTGGAGGGAGGCGGAGGGAGCAGCGGCGAACGAAGGTGGCAAACCTGGCCTATAGCAGCGGCGCTGCCCGCACACGAGTAGTGGCGAGTGCAGCGCAATCATTCCACCCATCGATCGCATCTCCCCAAAGTCTGCGCGTGCTTGCTTCTTTCGGGCATTCGGCATGATTTTCTTTCCACACCTGTGTGTCCCACCGAAGAGAGGAACGCTTATAGCGCTCGACAGCGTGCCGTGATGTAACCGATGGCGAGGACTATTATTTTGGCTCGCAAGCATGGCCGACTTTTGGCGAAATATTTAGACGGTAACACCGACCTCCCGCAACTTACGCCGATGTACTTGGAAGAACAACAGCATTACAATGAGTGCCACAGATAACGCTGTCAACAATATTTTTAATACCGTGAATAGGAATACGTGCTCCGTAGTGTTTCGCTTTATAGACATTGCAGTGCGTGCAAAGCTGTGCCAAGTAAGTGATTGGCAGGAAGGTTTTGTAGAGTTCATATTTAAGTGCGTGTGAGTGGGGCGGGTGGTGTATACACGATAAAGCGCGTTGGCGGGTTGGTTTGCATTCATGAACAGTGAGTAAACGTGACCAGAAAATGGCATAGAAAGAAAGACACACGGAAACAGCGCTGCTTTCAATTGATATTTTATTTTTGCACGAACCGATAAATATATACCGAGCGAGCGGAAACAACAGAAACAACAAATGAACATTCAGTGGGGACATATCGCTAAACCGAGCGAGTGTACAGGGCAATATCACCGACATCGCGAAAATATTACCTGCGTCAAAGCAAGATATTGTAACTCTTTTTGAGAAAGCGAGAGGGAAGGTTGGCTGACGCACATTTTCGTGTAATCTCGCAATCTCATAGACCTCGAAAATTTCTCTCGTCGTCTTACTTTGCGCTTTATACAAGATAGAAGCGTTTTCAAACAAAGGGATGCAGCCAAAATCTCGGCAATGAATGCCCAAATGACCTTGGATTGCTTTCTTGACGTTATAATGATGCTTTTTTAGTCTGTGAATAATACATCGTCCGGTATGACCTGCATAAGTTATTTTACACGAAAGCAGAATGGCATAGGCAACGTTGCGAGTGCAGGTACAAAAAGTGTTCGGTGATTTATATGAAATGCGTTTACATTCTTGCTCTGGGAATTAACCTCTTGGGATAACTTCGCTAGACGCTCGGGAGCGGAAAAAAAAAACACGTCCACTCCCTACTTTCCCACAATTCTTCTGAGATTATACGAAACGTAATGCAGCTATGGTACAACGGCAACTTTCTTAGCTCTAGCACCACCGCTGTTTCCCTCTGATGAGTGTTTAAGCTTTCTGCTCAAGACCTCTGCGACAGAGCTAATCATACCTAATGGGTAACCAGACTCTGTTAAGCACTTCGCCTGATCCAGGAAACTGGTTTCCACCTTGTAGTCACAGTACTTCGTGAGGGAAAAAAGAAGATTGCAGTATTGCACGTTTCAGAAGCTTTGAATGAGCGGAAGAAAACGGAAGGTACGGGCTTATTGCCTATCGGCTAATAACTCCAGCAAACTTTCTTTGGGGAAAAGTACAGTCCTAAGTCTAAAAATCTAATGAAATTACCCTCGGGCACTTCCTGCGTTGACACCAAAGGGGGACAAGACTTGTGTGAATAAGGTTATGGATTTAGAGACGACCAAGTCAAAACAGCATGATGCATTGTTGAAAACCATTTAAAAATAATCCACAAATCTGAATACATGCACAACGTCAGGGTTATTTTTCAGGCGTTCATGAATAACGTGGTCATGATTGGCTATGTATAAGTCACCTAAGCCGGGAGCAAGCATCAAACTAGATCATTTATTGCGGTCCATCGAAAAGAGCACAAAGGGTCACTTTGACCTGCTCTTGACTGCGGAAATGCACAAACCAGATTGTCCTTTCCGTGGGATAGTGTCAAAAATGCAAGCTGGCAGAAACATGTAGCAACGATTTTGAAAAAAGTATTTGAAGCTCTTGCCAGTCTACGATCTGTTTTTGGTAAGCCATTGCGAACAAGTGGTAGAATTTTTTTAAAGACATACGAGAGAGGAACGTTGGTGCCTGCTCTATTTATCTAAAGTGTCTATATCATTATCTCCCACAGAATGACGTGATGAAATGTGTAGCTCATTGCATGCGCAAGTTTGGAGCAGTACGATTACAAAACGCTTCCGGGTTTGGCATGCGACCCATTTCTGTACCTTCTTAGTTTTTATGTTAAACCTACTTGCGCGATTTGGGATGGCCCTGTTGTTAAACGAAAAAAATGGTATTTGCATTGGGTCATGAATTGCTCCCTGCTTAGGTGATATTACTAGGGAACAGGAAAGTCAAAGGCGGCCGCGAGAAGACCCCCCAAGCGATGGAAGGCATACGCCAATGACGACGTGCCCGTAGATCCATCCCACATGCGAACGCTTGCTTTCAGCGCGCGTTTTTGCATCTGGAGTTTGTATATGCGTGTCGTGTCTGTGACTGTCTGTGGGTTAACTCGAACTTCTCTGCGCTGAGAATCAACATAGAAACTACTTAGTATCACCTAGCTAAAGCCTAGCATCGACATAGAAACAACCTATAAACAACTTGCATCACCTAGCTAAGGTCTAGAAACCACCTATAAGCAGCTAGATTAGTCTTCAGAATCGTCCACTTTCACTGTTTCAAGCCCTGCGCGGCTTAGTGCAAGCTTCGCCATTTTTTTAAAAATTGTTTTGAACAATGAATCATGCAGTTTTAACTTCCTGGTCTCTAAAACCATAACCTCATTCACAGAAGCGTTGTCTCCTTTGGTGTGGACGCATGAAGTGCCCAAGGGGAATTTCATTAGGTTTTTAGACTTAGGAATGCACTTTTCACCAAAGAAAGTTCGCTGGAGTTATCAGCCGACAGGAAATAAGCCCGTGCTTCCGTTTTCTTCCGCCCATTCAAAGCTTGTGAAACGCGCAATAGTGCAATCTTCTTTTTCCCTTACCAAGTATTGTGACCACAAGGTGGAAACCAGTTTCCTGGATTCAGGCGAAGCGCTTAGCAGAGTCTGGTTACCCGTTATGTATGCTCAGCTCTGCCGCAGAGTTCTTGAGCAGAAAGCTTAAGAAGTCATCAAAGGGCAACAGCGGCAGTGCTAAAGCTAAGAAACTCGCCGTTGTGCCATACCTGCATTGCGTTTCGTATAATCTCATAATACTTGCGGGAAAGTCGGGTGTGGACGTGCTTTTTTTTTGCGGTCCCGAGCGTCTACAGAAGTTATCCCAACAGGTTAATTCAGAGAGCAACAATGTAAACGCATTTCATATAAATCATCGAACACTTTTTGTACCTGCACTCGCAACGTTGCCTATGCCATTTTGCTTTCGTGTAAAATAACTTATGCAGGTCATACCGGAAGATATATTATTCAGAGACTAAAAAAGCATCATTATAACGTCAAGAAAGCAATCCAAGGTAATTTGGGCATTCATTGCCGAGATTTTGGCTGCATCCCTTTGTTTGAAAACGCTTCTATCTTGTATAAAGCGCGAAGTAAGACGACGAGAGAAATTGTCGAGATCTATGAGATTGCGAGATTACACGACAATGTGCGTCAGCCAACCTTCCCTCTCGCTTTCTCAAAAAGAGTTGCAATATGTTGATTTGTCGCGGTAATACTTTTGCTACGTCGTGATATCGCCCTGTACACGTGGTCGGTTCAGCGATATGCCCCATTGAATGTTCATTTGTTGTTACTGTTGCTTCCGCTCCTTCGGTATATATTTATCGTTCCCTCCGAAAATAAAATTTCAGTTGAAAGTTGCACTGTGTCCTTGTCGGTTTCATCCAAGGTACTTGTCTAGTCGCGCTTACTCACTCTTCGTAGGGTATACTGGATTCATCGAGGGTGCTGTGGACTGATACTACAATGTGCGATATGCACTGCAGCATAGCGGCCTCAAACGGTGGTCGTTTATCGATCATGCTGAAAACAAGTGGAGCCGGTCTCGTGCACAGGAGCAGGTTTGAGGGGCGCGAGCCGGTGAAATGTGTGCCTGCCTCGCACGGTGCTTACATGTTAACAAACGTGTAACTGTTTAATAGGCTTTTGTGCCCTGAGTAATCCAGGAAAATGTTTGTAGCGCTACATTCTAAGAGTCACTACTGGATGCAGGTGCCAAACAGTTGACCTGGGAATGTCGCTGGAACCGACCATTTGAACAAGAGAAATCATTTTCGTCAGCAGCCCTGACGAAGAGAAGTCTTTTAACACGAAAGTGTTCTATGCCGGGGCCCACCAAGACTTCAGTGACGTATTTCCGTCACGGAAATGACGTTGAAATGTGTACACGATCAGATGTCAAAGAAAAAAAAGTTCCGTCAACGGGCATCGAACGTATGACCTCTCGGTTCGCAACAGATGCCGAGCACGCTATCCATTGCGATACGTCCACAGACTCTGACTGCTTTACGAGCGCGCCTTTTAAATGCGAAGCATTTATTTGCGTACTGTAAGCACTTTTGCGTTTCTATCTGCGTATCTATCTATCTATCTAGTCGCCTACGTCTGGGTGCTCTCGAGATCGCCTCCTAAACTTGCTGTAGACCAAAATTTATGTGCGAGGGTAAGAGGTATTGACGAATATGTCTGGCTGGTCATGACATGAATAACGTGAAAATCCTGTCGCATACGTCGTCAAACCCTTTCCTGCAGACACGTGTGGCACATACCCGCATACCACGGGCCACAGTATGCGGGTATGCGCCACAGGTGTTTGACAATTGATATCTACCCAGGAACGGCGAGGACAGACATTAGTAATTTAAATGCGAGAGCGTTAAGAAAAACTGACGTCAGCAGCGTTGACCTGACGAATGCAAATAATAAATATTAGGGTTCAAACAGGAATCGAACCCAAGCAATCTGCGTGGCAATCAAGTAGGGTAAGGCGGGGCAAAATGAGACGCGGGGCAAAACGCGACATTTTGACTTTGCCGGCCCCTACAGTTAATACAAAAAAGTGCTTTCATTTGTTTCTCTATTTCAGTGATAGATGCTGTTAGTTGTCCACCTTTCTATGTGTAAGAGTTGATGATCGCTCACAGCGTTCGCGCGGGAAAAATTACGCGGCTGGCGTCAGTGTGTTCGCGACCCGTCAAAAAGGGGCGAAATTCTGCTCGGCCAAATTTTCGGATCCGTGCATGAAGGTACTCCTGTGTCAGTACAACAACGTAAGTATTTATTTTGTTACTTTACACTACTAGATACGTACCACCAAAAGTTTGGGTCATTTGGTGCCCGGAGACAAAGCAGAATTTTTTTTTTTAATTCGGGCATCTGAGAGCGGCAAAACGCGACAAAATGGCATCGAATTGCCTTAGAGAGTGTCTTATTATTTGAACCATTTACTTACACTCATTATATATTATATTTCTTTGTTTAGGAGGGTTTGGATGTACAAACGAATATCACATAGAGCTTCCTAGGAGGAAAACGACATGAAAAAGCATGGATTGCTGTTCAGGACATGACTGCCTCCAATCGCGCTGCATAGAGGTTGTTCCGCGTTCCCAAGGATGCTCTCAAGAGGCGCATGAAAAAATTGGCAGAATCTTCAAGTCAAGTCGTTCACAAACACGTCTTGGGATCGAGTTTTAATGACATTTCTCCAATACCGAAATTAAAAATAAAACAAGCGCTAGAAAATCCGAATCTAGCACTGTTTTAAATTCATTGCTTCACAAAGCCCAGCTGACGAAGTTAAAAGCCACGAAACGCCAGAGCAGTTCGGCATCATAAGGGCAAAAAGAGGCTAAGAAGATACGTCAGAACATATATAGCCTCCAATCGTTGAATAATCCAATGACGTGCAAGCGTTGAAACAAAAAACATTAGCGCAAAGAAAGACTGGCGGTGTTTGATCTGCAAGGAGTTTCGGAGCAACACAGCACCGGGTTCTGTCTGTATTCAATGCGTGGAGTGCAAGGACTGGGCTCATTAAGCCTGCTTAAGGGCCCACGGAGTGAATTTCAAGTCCTTCTACTGCAAAAACTGAAGGGATGAATTTTTTTCACACTGTCTCGTTTTGCCCCACGCAGCGTCTCGTTTTGCCCCGAAGGTTGGGGCAAAATGATACATCTGGATCATTTCTTAGTTATTTTTTAAATAAACTTTTGAACGGTGGCAACATGGTTATACTTATGTAGCACATACCGTGTACTCAAAGGAAAGTTTCTGCCTTAATGTTTAATGGTAACGAGTGAAATAAAAATGAATATTCACTATTTTCAAATTTTTGTCGCATTTTGCCCCACCTTACTCTATTCGACCACAGAGCCACGCCAGGTCTCGGAACTGCTTTGGAAAAAGACCCTATGCAGGTGTAATGTTGGTGAAACGTCAATTGTGGTTGCAGTGCAGGCTATCTAATTTTATAAACATTACGTATGTACTCCTATGAGGCAGGCGTCATGTCGGGTTAACGTCAGTTGTATGCTTAAGTGCCATCCACTGTAGTTGGTTCACGAAGCACTATCCAGGGCTACCATCCTCGCAAGCACGAGGGCTACATATCAGCTTACCGCTTCTGGTGTTGGTAATAGCCATGTTCCTGTTGGCATCGTTACGTGACTGTAAAGAACTGGTTATATGAAACATGTGCGACTGTTGAACATATGTCTGAGCGTACAATGTTTGTACATATCTTTAACGCCATTTCGAAACGTTTCGCTCAATAAAAAAAATACAACCCAATCACCTTGCCTCCGCAAGCTTCGCATAACATCGATTCCCATGGTACTTGGGATCTGCCAATTTTTTATATCTACCACTTTCATCACAGTGCTCCTCGTCAGCGGGGTGGTGTCGCCCTCTTGGAGCAGTAAAGTATTCATTATTACTGTGGCTTGCGCGATTAGCACCTGCTACGCGTCCGTCTCAGTCAGCGTGTTTTCAGTAGAAGTGCAATTTTGTCAACGCCTTAACGCAACACGTGGTGGCGACCTTAGCCCAAGCGTCGGCCTCGCTCATAGCGTCCATCTAAACCAAAAATGCGATGCGCGGCTCCCTCCAGTGGCTGTAATACCGCGTTCCTCGCTTACGCTCGCCCGCTGAAAAGTCGCGGCTGGGATACTAGGGCGACACGAGGCACTGAGCGTTTCCCTGTAGTGCGACCATGGCGTACGTTCAATCACACTTTAACATGCGGCGGGGTGGCGACCTTAGCCCAAGTTCTGTGCCTCAATAGCGACGCTCTTCTGGCTTCACGCCTCTTGCTCTGATTACGCTCTCGCCGTTAACATCTACAGCTACCAGAATGGTTTGTTTCATCGTTGATCATGGACGTTAGTCGCGGGATGGAGATGTACCACCAAGCGTCAACATGGGTGCATCCACGTTATACGTTGTGCAAACTCTCCTGTTTCAGTGTAGTAGTAGTAGTAGTAATAGACTTTTATTTCAGCCACAAACTAAAGGCCGAGCATTTCGACCGCCTGCGCAACCAGTCGGCGCTGTTCTTCTTCTCCTTCGGCGTCGATCCAGTCGAGCCAGGTGGTGATGAAAAGGGAGGGAGGAGGGTATAGTAAACATTCAATTACCTCTGTACGGGCACGTTTTACTTTCGTGTTATACCGATTCCTATGACGGAGGGATCAACCTCGTTTTTTCTCGCAACGTTGGCTCCCGCGAAACTATTTGCGTAACGATTTCGCATCACATCAAGCCTCCATCTTCGCCCGAACTAGTCTCTTCGGTGTTCAGTGCTCACAAAAGCGTTTTGAACACAAAATCTAAAGTTAGCACCTCGTCAGCTAGACGCAGATGCCGTAAGGTGACCCGAGAGAAGATTACACTCCCAATAAAGTAAAAAAATGCATTGGAAAAGCGTGAAAACATAGACAGTTGAATCTCACAAGTGTTGATTTTGTTCGGTTTTCTACTTTCGTAGTAGAGGCCCGTCTACTGTCCGATGTCAGTGCACGTTAAAGAACACCAGATGGTCAAAATTTCCGGAGCGCTGCACTACGACGTCCCTGATAATCATGTCGTGGTTTTGGGACGTTAAACTCCAGATATTATTATTATTATTATTATTATTATTATTATTATTATTATTATTATTACTATTATTATTATTATTATTATTATTATTATTATTATTATTATTATACTTTCGTATTTATTGCGTTGGCGCTAAAGGAGGTTGTGCTTTAATGCACCTCAGAACGCGCACAGTAAAAAAAAACAAACAAAAAAAAACATTCTGGCTGATCCCACGCACTTGGCGAATCGATGCTACGCGAAGTATTGTGCGTGGAGCCGGCTATGCTACATTTTTTGGCGTTAATATAATGATATCAGAATATTCGAGAATTTCGAATAACGAATCGAAAAGTATGCACTATTCGATTCCGTACTCAAATCGAATAGTACATATTAGAAATCAAGTCAAATCAAATCTCTATTTTTACCGTGTCCAATTCGACAGATGGGGGGACAACGGAAGAAAAGAAGCTGCCGGTAGACTGCTTGCCTAGTCCGCAGCCCAACGTAATGAACTGCGTGTGGGCAACAGCTATGAAAAGCAGCCGAGTATATTTCAAATAATAATCACTGATGAAAAAAACCTCCAAGAATGAAACCTTAGAACAGGAGGGGGGGGGGGGGGGACGTTTCATGTTTTTAAAAGCGAATTACCAAGGTGCATGCAGCCCAAGGTTTTACAGGACTATCGGCGCCATAGTGATTACAGGGTGTAGGAGTTGGCGCTTAAAACTCCAGTGCCGGCAAAGCGACAGAGAAGTTAATCCACTATCTCCATCATGACATTCATGATGATGTCGACTCATGAATATCGTTTAATGATTATACAGGTGAAACTTGATCTAACGAAACCCGATTATACGAAGCTCCCGATCTAACGAAGAAACTGCCATTCCCTGACCGATACCCATAGAATTTAACGTGGTCATCACCCGAATTAATCAATCTAAATTGGCGCCAAACTCTACTTAGGAAACTTTTTTCTCAAATACGGGAGTAAAAATACGGTTATTTCTATCTAATATTCACACATACGGGTTTTTCGTCGAGCATGCGCTCGAACGCTATCGCGTTAACACATCAAGCCGCACTAGTCGACACCCTAGTAACACCTTGGCGAGGCTGCACGCTGCGTCCATGCAGAGAACAACACACTCAGCAGCCGGTAGCGCTCTAACGTATCATATGGGGCTAGGGGTGGCGGTGGTTTATCGTCTCTCTGTATGCTATCGCGGAAACACTACTTGGGTGGCTTTTGTTATTTTATGTTTTAAGTTTTGTTATTTTATGATTTAAGTAAGGGATGCCACGTTTCCTCGCACTGTATTACTCGCATAATCACTGCCTTCGCTCTCTCCGCCTTACCATATCAGCTGCTCGTCATAACTTCACGTGACCTTCTAACTGGCCTGAATTTCCCGGTCAGTGAGAACATGGGAAACGTCCGGGCTGCCGCCGCGGACCTTCCACCCACTCAGGCGTGGGTTAGCGGCAAATAAAGTACAGCGTTAGCTGTTGGGCGTCGCTATACTTTACAGTTGTAGATGTCAAAGGGTCGAAAAATCGCTTTCTCGATTTTACGAACTCTCCGATTCGGCGAAATAATTCTAGCGTCCCCATTACTTTCGTTAAATCGGGTTTCGACAGTATACCACTTTTTTATTTAAAAGCTATTGAAAAAGAGCCACCTTGAATACTGTGTTCACTCCTGTATTTCAACCTGCATGCAGTTATAAAACATTTCTAAGACTCTTGTTGCTGCTGTATGCGTGCTTGCCTCAGTTTTCTAAATTGTGGCATTTCTTACAGGGAAAGCTGTTATGAGGTCACAACAACAGCCGTTTTTGGCACCGTAGTTGTCAGCCGCCGCCGGTGCCCGTCACCGCTATCGCAGAAATAAGGGGAAAAAACGAAATAAATTGAAAATATCCATGATAGAATGGGCTTCGAACTCAGGTCTTCTGCCTGGCAGCACAGTATCCTGCCACAGAGCCTCGCCAGTGCTTGAAACTCCTTTGCAAACAGACCCTATGCAGGCTTCATGTTGGGGAAGCAATTGCGTTAACATGTGTAATAGAGTGTTTTAAAAGAGTAAAACAATCAGGCGTCAAACAATGCGAATTGCATAACTAGTGGGTCGTTGAATGCTTCGAACGCGTTACAAAAGGCTTAGCCATAATTTTTCATCGTCATCAGCCACAGCATCAGCAAAGTGCACATATGCCCTGCAGGTGTGTAGCTGCTACCACGCTTCTCCGAGTAATGACTAATAATGGGATAGTGGACGCTTCCCTAGTACACAAAAATGATGATGATTTATGGCGTAGTGTGTGCCATGCAAGTGTACTTGTAGCAGTTGCCCCAAGAGGGTGTAAAAAAGGTTCTAGAAAGGCCGCTCTTACAGCTTTCGCTGTGACTGCTGCGCGTTCCACGGAGGCCTGTTTTTTTTTTTTGTGGGTCAAGAGCAATAGGGAGCTTCCTTTTTTAAAGCTAGTAAGCACTTGTTTTAAATTAAATGGGGAATTCTTGGCCTCTTTCGAAAATGATTACAGTATACCATTCTTGAAATGCTATGAAAATGGTTGCCTTAGCATTCGAACACTATGGAATGGTATTCGGTACATATTCGTATTCGATTCAGTGTTCGATCACAATTCGATCCGTATTCCATTCAGTTTTAAAAGGCACTATTCGCACACCTTTAGTTAATACTGCAGTTGCAAGGTTGACCGACAATTTTTTGCAAATCGAGTAATTGTGTGCTAAATGCGAATGTACTGGGGAGACTACGCAGTGGTGCCTTAATGGCTACAGTGCATATAGCCCAAAGTATAAGGTCGATACTCGTGTGCGAGCGCGGGCGCCAGCTGAATCGGAGAGATTAACGATCCAGCACGCTCGCGGTGCCCGTCGAAACCAGCATCTGTGGGAGGGGTTGAGCAACGCTACACTGTAAGATTGATCAACATCAACAGTGTGTGCAGGGTGCGCAAAACGGTGGTACAGGCACGAGAATACACCGAAGGCAGAGCGACATTTATTGGGCGGTGAAAAAGCACCGAGTGGCTCAGCGCGCTGGCTTGCATCTGGGAAACTTTTCGGTAAACTATCAGCATTGTGCAAATCCCTCCAAACATTTGCACGCGGGACATTCTTAAAGGGACCATGACACAGACATCGAACAATTTGTGGTTTTTAGCGAAAAATAGAAGTACAGGGTCTATTATGTCTGAATACATACCTGAAAAGTACACCGTAAAATAATATTTCGGTGCAAAACAAGCGCTAGAAGTCGCCGCTATAAGTTGTACCCTGCCCTCCGCCGGCGACCGCCATTTTTGCCATGGCACGTGTCATGTCAGGTACTGCATGGAGCGGCGCCGTCGTCTTTTACCAAACTTTCAGTCGCTGAAAATCATCTAAGTTTTAGTGACAAGCTAAATTAATCTAAAATATCTCGGTTTCAGGCGCAGCTGACCATGGAACAATATCGTTCGCTGGAACGCGGACGCTCGCGCAGCGAGCTGCTTGTTACGTCACGGCTCGTGAGTGCGTCACTGTTGCCCTACTCTCAGGCTGCTCTGGTGTTTATATAAATATTCAACTATAAATTGAGTGCTCGACCGAATGCGCTAAACTTCCGCCAGCTTATTTGTGAACGCACTAGCATTAACCCGCATAACACAGATAATGGTCGAAAATGTGGTGCCATGGCCCCTTTAAAGGTGTTTTATTTATTCCACCCAGTGAGACAAGCCCCAGTGGTGTAGTAGTAAAGGCATCGGGTTTCTGTCTACGGGAGGCCCCGAGTTCAAATGTAGCCGTAGGAACATTTTCATCTAATAACATACTCTGACGTCACCATGTTGTGGGCTAGATGGACAGATACAGTCAAAGCACCTTCGATTCACCGAGAAATGCTTCACATTTAAAAGTAGCTGAATACTTAACTTATCAGGCCTCGCGTTGTACGCAAGAAAAAAAAAGGAAATCTCTGTTTTTCAAAAATAGCAATAATCGGCATCATTTGCGTAATATAGAAGGGTAAACTTACTCAATAATTGAACTGAGTAGGCGCCTCTTCTAATATGAAGGCAGCTGCCACTGGTTAGCGCGCAGCATAATTTTGTTCCTGGATTGAATGACGCCATCAAAATCTTCTGCCTATCTCTGAATCTTTGTTTACTTCTGGAAGTTTTAACAACATGCTATATGAATGTAGTTGTTGTACATCCAGAAGTAATCCAACGACGGATACACAATATTTTACAATTAGTCGTCGTTAAGGTTGGCTAATGTAGGAAAGCATGGAATTTATTTATACTACTGCGTTAAATGAAAATGCCCTCCAGACGAAAAAAGACACACAGCGGCAGGGGTTCACTGGGGAAACAGTCATTTCTTTGTTTGGGTAAGGTAACGAGGCACAATGAGAGAGAGAAGTAATATCGGCACTGACTTGCTACATATAGTGATAACTGTGGAAAAAAGCATGCGTTAGGATTATTCCTTGGGACCTTGCGTTCGTCGGTAGCAAATGTGATAACAATGTAATTAATATGAGTAGAAATGAAAGCCTTTTTCTGAAAAGTTCTGCCTATATCTCATTTTGCTGCAGGCTCGCGGGCAAAATGTAACAGGCAGACACAACAGCAAAACTTATCACTTGCAAATGACGCACTCAAAGTAGTCACCGTTGATTTCCACGAATGCCTTACGGGCACATTCGCTGCAGCTGATGCAGTGAATTCAGATAGAGCTCAGTGTGCTTTAGATCCACATCATCTTTTTATAGCAAGCACTTTCATCATCCTCTCGTTACCAGTAGCGTGGCAGAACAATTTTTTTTTCTTTTCTTAGCCAACTTGTCCACCAAATCGGCACGTTCCGATTTGCTTCTTCTCGACATTGTTTGTTTTCTATTTTTTTCTGCTTGCGCACGGTTTCTCAACTTCTGTGAGCCTGTCTTTGGTTAGAGATGATGTGAAAGTTTCGCACACCTCTGGATGCTTTTGTTGCAAATTTATTATTTGTAGGACTGCGGAAGTTAAGCTGTATAGATATATAACGAGTTTTCCCCAACATCTCTGCAAAAATTATTTCGACAACTTGCCCTTCAAAGCAGCGTTCTTTTTCTTTTTTTTTTGTGAGAAAAATATTTGATATGTTGGTTTTCGATCGCACCAACCGTCCTATATAAGACGACCGAAATTGCGTGGAGTGGCAACAACCAATCAGCTCCATCAAAAAATATTTCGCCACTCACGAAGGCCTCCATTGCGCGTTATGCCCCTATCTTACAGAGCATTACTCATATAGTGTGACAACAGCAAATAATACGCAGTAGCAAGCACATCCTCTTCGAGAATTGAACTACTGTGTGAAAGAAAGAAAGAAAAAGAAATAGACTAGTTGGCAGAAAATAGCACTCATACGCTGTAGTGTACTCACCTGGAAAAGTCAGCGAGCTGATTTCTCGATGCTCCCCAGGAAGCCTCCAACTGGCAGGCACTCAGTCCACATTTTTTTTTTTCGTTTCTGTACCCATCCTGGAATGAACCCACCTGTCTAGTCAAGCCAGGTAGATCTACACGGAAACATCCAAGAAAGGTATCGCGCAAATCACGCAATCCACTTCCTGTTAGGGAATGTTAGATTCAAACTGAAGGCCTTTTCGTACCGTGTCCCATTTTACCCAACTCTGAACCAGCAGTCGTATATATAGCACGATGAACGTCTGATACTTCATATTATTCGCTTTCCGTGTTGAGTTGCCATGACAACTTTCCCGCAGGGCACCTTCTCAGTGATTCGCAACGCCTATTTCTGAAACGTACGCTCGGTTTTGCTTTTCAAGCAGCTTCAGGCGACATAGGTACGTGGTTGTTAGAGATACACGTGAAAGGGACCACCACATGCGGTATTCCCGCGGGACAATGTGCTTGCGTTTCCGTTTCGATGGCACCTGACGTTGACAGCCACGTGCGCGTATATCAATAGGCTATAACTAAAATTCCAGACTCAATAAGTACGAAAGCTGCATCCAGGAGAAGCAGATGTGCCACACGCTCAGAAAGACTTCTGCTGGCCTCAGCGGTACAGGCGTGTGCTGCATGGTATTCATGAAGTGTCTGACATAACATCAGCATCGCTTCAATCTCCTGCTGACGACAAGCCGCGCTAATAACATCCCAACGAGAGTGGTTGTTTTTCGTTTTTATTTTATTTTTATTTTATTTTTTACAGATGGTCAGACAAAGCGCGAACAGTGGAGATAGATTCACTCAAAGCAGTCAGAACTCGTCACTAATGAAAATTCCGTGAGCATGTCCTCACGAAGGACGGGAGAGTTTAAAGCTCCACCCCCTCCCAATACACGTATGCGCACAGGCGTGCGCAGGGTTACCGTTCAGGGGGGGGGCGAATGTTCGTCGCAGCGCCCCCCTTCCCCATTAAGTCAATGTATGGGGCAGACTTTGCGCCCCCCCCCCTCTTAGGTTCTTAGGTGACTAGGGGGGGCGGCCGCCCCCTCTGCCCCCCCCTCGTGCGCACGCCTATGCGTATGCGTACTACACAGCTTAAGCCGCCCACCATAGGCGCGACTGCGTTTGGGCATAATAAGGAGGGCGATCGATAAAGTATGATACCCCTCCCCCTCCCCTCCCCTTTTAAAGAATACTCAGGTCTCGGGCTTCAAGTGCTAAACATAGAATGATGAAGCACGACATATTTTGTAACCCCACACTACTTTGCGACCACTATGGATTCTTTGAAGTGCATCTAAACCTAAAGCAAGAAGCGTTTTTGCATTTTGACGCAATCTAAATGCAGTCGTCGTTGCCTGGAATCGAAACAGCACTGCAAAGCTACGAGGGCAGGCATCCGTTTCACTCTGAAAGTGGATGCGATAACAGCGTTAGCTCCTCTAACGATTAGTTAACATTAAAAGTCCCAGTTTCGCCGCAAGGGCGAAGCCATCAATGCGATATCATCAAATTGGAATGTTACGGGCACACTGCGCTTGGACAGGGAGTATCGTAGCGGGAATATCGTAGCCTTGAATGGACATCATTCAAGGCTGGAATGAACATCGCTAAAGGCAATCTACTCTAATGAACACACCATGTCCACAATGTTAAAGAATTAACTAAGCGGAGGGATGCAAGATTACTGAGGCCGGTGTGTCTACCAGAGGCATCGAAAACCGGGAAGGAAGGAAGGAATACAAAAGGGAGAAGGCAGGGAGGTTAACCAGACAGCAGTCCGGTTGGCTACCCTGCACGGGGGGGAAAAGGGAAAGGGGAGTAGAAAGATGAGAGAGACCGAGAGATAGAAGCGCAAGAAGAAGAAAAAAATTAAAGAAAATGATCAACAAATACGCTGACACTTATGTGGCGTTGGCACTGCGCAATAGTCACAGATGTTCACAAAGGCCCGTGGTCCTTAAGAAACACAATAGCGCTTTCACTGTCTTGTCGGCCGACGAGCGTTGGGGACGGTGCTCCAGCAGCATCTGCACGGAGAGCGGCCGATCGTCCAGTCGTCGCATCACATCAGAAAGCGTTCGTCTTTCAGAGGCAAATCGGGGGGCAGCGGCATAGCAGATGATCAATGTCTTCCTCGGTGCCGCAGACCTCGCATGCCGAACTGTAGGTCACTCCAATTAATGTCGTGTATGCTTTCGTAAAGGCCACCCCCAACCAAAGTCGACAAAGAAGTGAGGCTTCACGCCTATGAAGTCCGGCTGGAGGTCGGAGTTCCAGCGTTGGGTTGATTTGGTGTAGTCGAGTGTGTCTTATGTTGGTGTGTTCCACTCCGCCAAGCATAGACTACGAGCCAGGTGACGAAGCTGCCTATAGCAGCGTCTGTCCTAGAAAGCGGAATCGGAACGGTAGTCTCTTGTTCATACGATGTACGAGCCGCGTTGTCTGTAGAAACATTGCCACTGATCCCACAGTGACCAGGTAGACACTGAAAGTCGATCTCGTGGCCTTTTTTCTTTGACGCGGTGATGGATCCTGAGAATTTCTTATGTAAGCTGCTCGTGGCATCGGCGTCGGAGAGCTGACCGCACACACTGTAACGCCGGTTTTGAGTCGGAGAAAACAGCCCATTTGCACGGTCTCTCAGAATCGATGTACTCTAGGCCACAACGCAGAGCCGCAAGTTCTGCCGCCGTAGATGTTGTTACGTGGGCTAAATGCCTCCTTAACTTCGTGTAGAGCAAAATTTATATAGGAGGGTAAAATGTATTGACGAATATGTCTGTCTGGTCATGACATCAATAACGTGAAAATCCTGTCGCAAACGTCGTCAAACCCTTTCATGCAGACACGTGTGGCACATACCCGTGTACCACGGGCCGCAGTATGCCGGTATGTGCCAGAGGTGTTTGACAGTTTATATCTACCCAGGAACGGCGAGTACAGACATTAGTAATTTAAATGCGAGAGCGTGAAGAGAAACTGACGTCAGCAGCGTTGACCCGACAAATGCAAACAATAAATATCAGGGTCCCAGCAGGAATCGAACCCAAGCAATCTGCGTGGCATTCAAGTATTATACCACAGAGCCACGCCGGGTTTCGGAACTGCTTTGGAAAAAGACCCTATGCAGGCGTAATGTTGGTGAAACGTCAATTGTGGTTGCAGTGCAGGCTATCTAATTTTATAAACATTACATATGTACTCCTATGAACCCGGCGTCACGTCGGGTTAACGTCGATTGTATACTAAAGCGCCATCCACTGTAGTTGGTCCACGAAGCACTATCCAGGGCTACCATCCTCGCAAGCACAAGTGCTACATATCAGCTTACCGCTTCTGGTGTTGGTAATACCCATGTTTCTGTTGGAATCGTTACGCAACTGTAAAGAACTGCTTATATGAAACATATGCGACTGTTGAACTTGTGTCTGTGACAACATTTATACATATTTTTGACATCATTTCGTAATGTTTCGCTCAATAAAAAAATTACAACCCAGTCAGCTTGCCTCGCATGCTTCGCATAACATCGATTCGAATGGTACTTGGGATCTGCGAAATTTTTTTTACCTTTCTCTCTAGTTTTCTGCCACCAATACTCTAACCGTCGCTTACTTATTTCTATCACGGGCGTGTTCAGCTTTTCATTACTGTCCCTAAAACTCAAAGCTTCATGTAGGCTCGTGCCCAAACGTACACCTGGGTGGTTACCTCCACATTCAATCAGAACATGCTCCATCGTTTCCTTATCTTCCCCACAGCATGTGCAATGTTCTTCTTTACTGTATCTCGCTTTAAAACTATGCATTCTAAGGTAACCCGATCTCACTTCAAACAGCGAAGCACTTTTCCCTTGAATTATCATAAAATGCCTCCCTCCTTATTTAGTTCTTGACCTTTCGGTAGTTACCCAGTGCCAGCTTTCTTTTTTTTTTTCCATCGCTGACATCCGTCAATCCTCTCCGCTTCTCTGAATTTTCGCTTAACGCTCTTTGTTTCCATATCGCTTACACTGCCAGCCGGATTAATTACTGGTGAGCCTCTTAGTTCTTTTTCTCCACTCTGCGTCAACGCTGTTCCCATAAAAATAAAGAAACGCCTTCTCTGCCCTCCTACTGTGTTTCATATTCCTTAGCCTTTGTTCCAACTTTATTTTGCTCCCCGGTTCCCTCGCCTCAAAACTTGCCTCAAAACTTGCCAGGTCAAGTTCACTCTACTTCGCCGACTGTCCGGTGTTTGCTCCTCCTGTAAACATTTTTGTACGCCTTTGAGCAGCGTCTCTTTAGTGTTATGTCCTAGTTCTTTAATCAGGCTGACGGGAACCCCACCTAAACCCGGGGCAGTGTGCTTTGGAATTTTTGCTTCGGCCTTTTTTACAGCTGAAGTTCTCTAGTACTGCTCTAGTACTCTAGCAGCTCTATTACGGGGGCGGCGCGTGGCGTCTAAAAGCCGTACTAACGCCGACAGCCGGTTTCCATTACTCTCCTCGCCTCACCCCCCTTTCTCTCCTCTAGGAATCCTCTACTCTACGGAGCGGCTCCCGCGTCCCACACCCACACAGCGCATGCGCGTCCCCTCTCTCTCCTCTACTACGGTTCCCCCCGTTCTCTCCTCTAGGAATCCTCTACGGAGCTGCGCGCACGACAGGTGGTGCGACAGCTGCATACTCCGCTGGGGGGCGCCACGGTAGTTCCGCGGTATGAAAATGACGGAGCGTGCCTCATTCTCTCTCCTGTGCAGCGCCGCGATGAGCGCCCGGGCCGCTGCCGCGAAACGAGCGCGACCATCTCCCCGCTGCTTCGCATCCACACATGGTTCCCTTTAGCGGGAGATGGGGAAGTTTTTTTAGGGGCGAAGCTCCTTAGGGCATAGGGTTAGTCCCTCGTTGCGCGTCGTAGCCACCTCTAGTACTCGGAGTGCTCACTAGATCGCTATGGCGCTGCGGCGCTCGCTCCATTCCGATGCGTATAATGGAGCGAGCGACATAGATGGCCACACCGCGGGTGGTGTGGCCATCTATGTCAAGCAGAACACTGTAGTACAATAAGGCCGTCAACCACCACTACAGTCACTAGAGTCATGGCCGAGAGCATAGAGGGGGCAGCTTAGCAATAGCTAGGCAGGTGGTGTCTGCCGCCCAGGTTGGGTCCATTCCTTCATCTTGCTTGGATGTGCTTGCGGGGGCTTAGTCCATCCCTCCTTCCCGCGTCCTACACCCCTCCAGAGCATGCGCGTCCCCTCCACCTCTCCAACGCTCACCCCCTTTCTCTCCTCTAGTAGTCCTTTACTGTACGGAGCGGCGCCCGCGTCCTACACCCCTCCAGAGCATGCGCGTCCCCTTAACCTCTCTCTCCTCTCCAACGCTCACCCCCCTTTCTCTCCTCTAGGAGTCCTCCACTCTACGGAGCGGTGTCCGCGTTCCACAACCCGACAGCGCGTCCTCTCCTACGCTCACCCCCCTCTCTCCCCTCTAGGAATCCTCTACGGAGCCATATAAGAACCACTATCCCTCCACTTCACCGACCATAATGCCGTTATAATGAAGGGTGACCGGAAGCCACGTCTACACTCTTAAAAAAAAATGGAGCGACCCTCCCTCCATTAAGGGAGAAACGGCGATGTCCCCAATGTTCGTCCTTAAATGGAGGAACGGTTCCTCCCTCGTCAAAATCAAGATGGCTGACACCAAATTAGCGAAGCGAATAGGCCTAGCGAGTGCATAAATTCTCAAATAATAAAGAGTATACGGCACTGGTAATCACAAGAAAAGGTCCCGCTGAGCTGAATATCGAGTGATAAAACAATCAAATCAAGCAGACAAACCTGGGGTGGTGAAAACCTCGCGAAACGGAACGACGCAACTCGTAGGTTTCGCTCGGCCAGCGAGACGGCGTTCACTCTGGAAGATACGGATACTGCAAAGAAGTTCTCGCCCGGAGACTGCAGGCTAGGCTTGGTGTCTTTATTTACCAATTAATCACACCGTGTAGCGACGTTATCCACGCACTTACTGGGCAATAGGCCCCGAGATGTACCTCCAAAATGTACACTCGATCGCAGCAAAACAATTACGGCGTAGCAGTTTACAGTTTTGATAGATAGATCTTCAACAGTATATAAGTTGGTGGAGCTGTGAAAGTGCCACAGCCCTGAAGTAGGCGGTAGCTGGCGCCATCTGGAGGGATTCAACGATACTAAAAAAAAAAAAAAAAAACGTTTACGATGCCCGTTGATACTACAGAATGGCCTTTTGGAGGATAATTGGCGAGTCAGGCCCATTCAGGCATTACGCAAGGACACCAGAAGGCTAGTACAACACACATATTCATTTCTACGTACACTTTTGCTAGGTCTGCGAGACACACAGTACACACAACGCTCACTGAAATCAATAGACATTTCATTCATTAGTATACATGCAGCCCACACTATGAACGAATCGCCACAGCTGCGTACGCACAGACATGTTTACACTTAACCCAGTACGAAGTGCAGACGCTTATATAGTCAGTGAATTACGGCCTACCCTAGTGGTACAAGTGACACGTAATTTTTGGTCAGCTCTATTACATGTAAGGTGAACCACAAGACACGCAGACGTAATAGTACTGTAGCTATCCCTTAGCATAAATCAGTTTTTAATCAAAAGCTGCATAATATTGAACCTGATAATTACAGAGTTGATTAAGTTTCCATGAAAGCGACGACCACGAACCATGCATACCATTCCGACGACATTTTGAAGGCTGCGCCATCTCTCGACAGCGGCTACAAACAAAATTTCCCTGTCTGATTTCTTTATTTTTTATTATTGCTCTGGAAGGGCACAGCATGCAGGCCAGATTCTGTCGCCGTCGTCGCGTGAGTGGTTTGATGCTAACATCTGTTAACATTCTATTTAAGCTTTGACCACAAGTATGACGATGTGCCATGGATTAATTCGACCGCTAGGCCTTTAATGACAGTGCTTCTGATGCGTTAACGGCCGTCTCAGTTGTGTATACGTACGCTACACCGCGGGTCGTGCGAAGAAACAAGACAAGATGGCCTCGCACCAGACGGTGTTCTTTCGTGAGCGATGTCAGGGCTCTTGGCCTCGCGGTAGCTCGATTACATCAGTAGAAGTGTGACTACACCGCGCTGATAATGGAAAAGAACGCTACTCATACTACGTGTTCAATAATATTTTAGTATGCTGTACCAACTTCCTACTCTGCTACAGATACGTTCCGGTATTCGCCTAGCGTGTCAACTTGCAGTCATTTTGCGACAACTGTGTTGTTAGCGCTGTGGCTGTGGTTATTGTATTACTTTGGATTCGGAATACTCTTTTCACAAAGGTGAGTGCGAGCGTTAGTAATTCCCTGCTGTGCACAGCTGTCACTAGAAGTGCATTTTGTGTTGAGTTTCGCACGCCAAAGCAGAATCCCGTGGACGAGAGGGGCAGACTGCACACGTACATTATTCCATCCTAACTCTCAGCGCTGACGTGCGTAATTCAAAACGCATGTGATTGAGAACTTTGGCTTAATTGATAGAAGTCATTTGTTGATTTTTCAGAAATGTGCAATTAGGATGCAGTTTAACGTTTCTGATGATCGTAACCCAGTCTGGGAAATAAACGCTCGGTGGGACTTGGCTGCCCGTTTCCCTTTGAGCTTTCACCTGCCGTGGTAGCTTAGCCGTTGGGTGTCGCGTGACTGTGCTCGAGGGCGTGGGTTCGACTCCCGGCCACGGAAGCTGAAATTCGATGGGGGGGAAAATGCAAAGAACACCCGTGTGCTTATGTTTGGGTTCACGTTAAAGAACTTCAGTAGGTCGAAATTCATTCGCAATCCCCCCACCACCGCGTGCCTCGTAATCATATGGTGGTTGCGGCACGTAAAACTCCAGCAATTATATATTATCGTGCTTTCACGCATGCTCTGTGCAGTGGTAACACGTTTCCTAGAATGTTGAAAAAATTAACTTTGATGCTTCTTTATATTGCTTGCTGAATTTATGAGTGCTATAAGTGCCGTGCAAAACTAAGAACGCGTATGCTTACCAATTAGGTCGAAGCCGAAAAAATCGATTATATGTGTACAGACTAAGGTGTTCAATAAAGCAAGACTGTTTTTGAAGTGTATTCATGACAAACAGGTAGTGCGCAAGCGTATACAAACAACACGACACACACGAAAGTATGCGGCGCATCGCGCGCACGCTGAGCGCTAAAAGAGAAAAAATGTCGGCACAGACGTTACTGTACCAATAAAACAAAAGAATAAACGTCTCTCCTGCATTGCTTGCATCAATCCTAGGTGCAAGTAACCGCACTCGACTGGGCGAGGTCGGGTAGTGCTTGATGGATAATCAGACCCTGCCGACTGACCGCGAAAGGATGCGAAATATAATACCCGCACCCGCAGCGCAGAGGGCGGCGCGCGGCGCCGCTCTCCGCAGCACGGAATCGCGACGTAGCTCGGCGTGCGCATGCGCGCAAGACCACGTGGTTGAGGAGCAACTAGAACAGTCAAGGAGAAACATCACTGTGGCGCTTGCCGCAAGAGGGCGCGACGGGTAAAGCGTCCGCAAGGGAGAAAGTCGCGGCTCCGAAGGAGAAACGCCGCCCGTTGCTCCTTTCTCGCTTCCTTTTTTAAAGACGATAGTCTTTCTTGGGATACTTAAATGGAGAAATTTTGGTCTGTTTCTCTGTTTGTTGGCACGTCACACGACTCAGCTACTCGGCCAAAGTTTAACCACTTTCTGAACGCCCAGCCATCTTGAACAGTCGTTTTTGTGCATACTTGTGAACATTGTCGATCAAAAAGCAAATATTACGCATATCTGAGGCGCAACAACAATACGGAAGTATTAAGTGGTGTGTTCTTTTATAGAAAATACATAGATACTTAATTCTAAAGACCCTAGTGTTTCTTAGGCTGCGCTGAAAATGCGAGCTGCCTCGCAAAAGCGAAGTGCCGCGTGTTTCATCCGACGCACGATAGCTGGCGCAGTCTGCCCTCGTCGCTGCAAACAAGAGAATCTCTTCGTGGTCGCTCTGCGCGACTTCTCAGCTTTTTACACGGTGCCAAAAACACCGCGCTTGCGGCGAGAAGACGCTTGGTCATGCCAGGACGGAAATGGTCGAGAACAGCATCACAGGTGGCCGCGGATGAGACCAGGACTCATATAGTACGACCGGCAGAAGACTATCGTCTTTCGATGACATTTGCAGCGAAGCACGCAGATACGCGGCCAATTTTTTTTTAGAGTGTAGCTACCATTTACGAATAAATAAAATTTGTTGTATATATAAACACAGTGTTCGTCACGTCTTTGATGATGTACTGGACGAAAATTCACGGAAGATTCACGGTTTACCGATGAACCTTCGGAGCTTCGCCCACTTATCATCATTCACTCTGTGGATATGCTATGATTTTTTATGTTTCGACACGCTGTAAAGGCGGCCAGGTTGGTACACGACTGAAAGAAGGGATCATTAGCGCAAACATGGGACGAAGAAAAGAAAACACGAGGACGGGCGCTGGTATATTTTATCTTCAACTATACAGCATATACTTCATCCTCAGAGCTTCAAAGGGAACGTCAGAGGCACAATTCAAATTTCGCTTTCGCAACTTCTCTTTCTGCAACCGGCTTTTACGATTATATGTCCAGCATCAGTACTGGTTCAAATATGCTTTTGCGAACTTTTAGCGTGAGAAATTTTCACGATTGCGGGACGAGAGTGATGCCCATATTTTTACTATTACATGTGTTTGTTGAACTGTGATCCTGCTTAGTAAGCCACGTGAATTACGGGGCGTATGTTGAAAATATGGCATACTGGGTCAACTAATATTTATAAATGTATCTATAATCTTCGAGACTAAATCTGGGCCTAGACATGCATGCGCGCCCGATCCAGCCAAGCCTCCTGTCCGTCCCACCGACGAATAGAATCTTAGCCACCTCGAGCTAAAGTATGCAATGCTCTCAGCATAACCAATCGCAGCATATAGAAAACACCGAGTTAAACTAAGAATAAGGCGTGTCAACCCTGAAAGAACCCCCCCCCCCCCCCCGCATTTGTAACCAAACGCACAGGTGGCATGAAATACAGGGCGTGGTTCCCCGAAGTTATCATTCATGCATGACTGCGAAATCCTGCGACCTGGCCATAGATGACGCCGCTGCTTATGTAGTATTTGTAGAGGCACTAACTTGTCAGCATTCGAGTAAAGCAAAAGTAATTTGGAGTGTTGGTAAAATAAAAAAAACCGTCAGGCCTGCGCAGAACGCGCAGCACAGCCACAGCGAAAGCTGGGAGAGCGACCTTTAGCCTTTTCTAAACACTCTTGGGGCAACTACTACAAGCCCACTTGCATGGTACCCACTACGCCATAAATCATCATAATTTTGTGTAGTGGGGCAGCGTCTACTATGCCATTATTCGTCATTCGGAAAAGCGCGGTGCCCGCTACACTCTTGTAACGAATTATGTGCACTTTGTTGATGCTGTGGCTGACGACGATGAAGAATTATGCCTCTGGCTTTTGTAATGGGTTGGAGCATTGAACGCCCCCCACTCGTTACGCAATTCGCATTGTGGGACGGCTTGTTCTTTACTGTTCTAAAACGCTTTAAGACACACGTTAACGCGATTCCTTACCCGATATGAAGCCTGCGTAGGGTCAGTTTGCACCTCAGCTTCAATCGGCGGCGTAGCTCAGTGGTAGAGTGCTGGGCTGCCACGCAGAGGACCCGGGTTCGATTCCCAATTCTGTCATAGGTGTTTTATTATTTATTTAGTTTTTTTCTTATTTCGTGCGATATTGGTTACGGACACCGGCGGCGGCGGCGGCGGACAACTACGGCACAGAAACTACCCTTGTTGTGATCTCATAACAGCTTTCGCTGTAAAATAAAAAATGCATGGAACAAGTGGACAGATAGGGAGTTCTTTACAGGCATTAGACAACTGTGCATTACTAGGGAGCTTTCTTGTAGAGGAAAACGCTTGCGTTATCGTATTACGTGCGCTAAGTCTTCGCGTGACGCGATTAGCTAGAATTATATTGTGATGCAAAGAAAAATACATGTGTCGTAAAGGGAAAATTTCATATGCATAAAAATGTGCCGAATAAACTATCAACATGGAAAACAACGCTGACTTTATCGTTCGCAGTCTGTTACAGAAGCGAAATTAGTCGAAACCCGAACTAGCGACTTGCGCGAGGCAGCAAGATGACAACACGCAAAGTGCGACGCCGACGGCCGACAGGTTGTCGGGGCGTTCATTGCGACCGTTAGCATGTCGCGCTAAAATCGAATAATTAGCACCGACTCGCTATGCGCCAGTCTGTCATTGCTTTCCTCGAACGCGCAGTCTCACTACGCCATCAGGGCTGTAGCCGGAATTTCATTTCGTGAGGGATCCGACCCTCGTGTGGGCATTTGCGAGCGTGTATTTGTCTGTGGGTGGGTCTATGTATACGTACAAAAATAGCGAAGGTTTGAGGTGGAAAGGGACAGGGCACGAATTAAGCCTACTTTACCCTCTCCCCCCACCCCCCCTCATGGCTATACCTATGCCCACAACACAGTGTAACGTTGGGCCACTGTAACGTGCGTGTAACGTTGTGCCACTTACGGTATACAGAACTCTCTAGTAAGGTTATAGAGATAAATAATATCTTTACTGATGAAAGAAAATAAAGGTAGATAAAACGTTAGAATTTGATCGATGTGGTCAAGCTTCGTCAGATAAGGCGAGTTAGGCGACTATATGTTGCCGCCCTGTTTCAAAGGGTGCCAATAAGAACCTCATGGCGGCGTATTGACTACAACGGTCTGTGGCTGCATAGAAGAGGACAATAATGCTCCGCTATGCATGAAGGGAAGAAAGCTATTCGTTAAACACCACTAACGTGTTGACTCGTCGAGGTCTATAAATTTACACAGCTGTAGGTTTACTCATCTCACGAAAAGAGCCGGGGAGGTGCAACTGGCTGAATTCCACGGCGATGAGCCGAAGTGTTGACATTGGAGGCATTGCCTAATGAGGGGGCTCTCTTCAGTCAAAACGACAGCTTACTTCAAGCCATAATGGCCTCAGATGTACTGCAAGAGGGTGCTGTTTGCGCTAGTATTGCTTAATGTATTCCAAAGAACGTCAGATGGGCTTGCGTAAACATTCATCGCCATTCATAGCCATCGGGGTAGCTTTAGCGTTCGCTCAATTGCGCAAGACCACGAAGCCGGCGCCAGCGGTGAGTGCGAGTATGTGTACAGCAGGTATGCAACGGATGACATGCTTGAGCTTTGCAACCTTGTTTTCATCTTTTTGAGCTGCACAAGTATAGTATAAACAAGTGCCGACATCATCAGGCAATGTGTTTCACGATTGCGAAGTTTTCGCTTAGCGTCCGACCTCCGGTGCACCGTTCCAAAGACGACGCCCGACTTGCCCGATGACGATTATGTTGCTTGATTTCGTCAACCAGTGTTGCAACGCGGGCTCTTTGGTGTAGCATCTTGCAGTACTGCTGTGCAGACTGCGTCGGAAGGACGGCACATTAATTAAGGAGGCGAAACGCGATGTTACGCAAAAGCTCAGGGACTAATCATGGTTTATCATCAAGCCATGTGAACGAGAATGTCGGGACTCCGCCTTGCCTGCATTCTAAACAAACAAACAAAAAAAAGTGATTTGGATTTTTTCTTTTTTTTTTTTTTTTGTGGCTCTTCACTTGTCACATATATGACTCTCTTTGAAGAAACACTTAAACACTCTTTGGAGATCATTATATTCTCGTCGGAGAGTCATGGGATCCAAAATAGAGTTAGCGTGTCTGTTTAAAGAGATTCACGTACGTGGCAAGTTATAACGCACTGAAAACAGTAACACACTCTCTTTGTTGTTGTTTTTTCTTAGAGTGTATTTGGTGCTGCAAATTGCCTGGATGTTAGTTTCGAGCCAGATCAAAGGCCCGCGAAGTACGCGAAATATGAAATAGAGGCGCGCTCGGATCCCGCAGTTCAAGAACTTCCAAGCGAGCCGGTTGTCCTGTGGCAAGAAATACAACGGCCAGACGGGTAGATGCGCCGATATCGGATGATTACGAAAGCCCTTCAAAGTCCCAAACCCATTGCTGCTGGTCATCTAATTTTACATTTCAAGAGCCGCGACGTGCGCGCCACGTCTTACCAAACCCGTCATCGTCGGCGGAAGGCACAGCAATATTATAACAAAAATCGTCGAAGCAATGGAAATAACCAATACGGGAGACTTGTATGTTTTCTCTGCACCTATTGAGCTATCGAAAAACTTGCGTTCAGGAAACATACGCAGACACAGACATCAAGACGGCAACACGTAGCGCACAAGTGTGCCTGCTTGATATCTGCTTACCGCTGACGGAAAGTTGTCGCTATTACCAAGTCAAGAGGTAAAGAGTTGAGCCTCCACTCCCGTTTTGAAGGCTTCGGATCCGCCAAGGAATGCGCGACTCTTGCGACGGTGTGTCGACAGCGTTGTCGGTAAGTGCAACGGCCCTGTTCTGCTGGCTCGTGGTGGCTTCCGAACAACTGAAAGATGCGCACATTCAGGCATTCAAGTCGGTAACGAGACAAAACAAGACGGTGATTGGGGAAGCTTTTATGGGTGATTCCGCGAGAGATCGAACATGCATTTCCGCTCGATATTTTTGTTTTGCCTGTTATTTTTATATCCTACGTGGGCTTATTCAAAATGCACCGAACGAAAATTTTATTTCCAAAAAAAACGTTCCCATCATGCCAAAAAAAATACTTCAAGGTGACATTGCAGGCGACCCGCTATTGCTTACAGCCATATTTTCCGAACTGACGGCCGAATTCAATGCGAACTGAAAACGCCTCGTTGAAAGTTCTTGCTACTGGTTTTAATACGCCTGACTGTGAATTACCTCTATGCTTTCCTTATGCTATTCACAAAATGTGAAAGATGAAAAACACGGTCCTAATAAAAACAGGGTGCAAACTTCGATAAACTCTGGCGCGTTTCCTAATTCACAAAGAAACTTCAAAAGAGTGTGAGATATAGGAAAAAAAACCTTATCAACGTTCCGGTTATTATAATAATTCAATAAAACGTCTGTTGGACCGAGTTGGTAAAATGCATTTAAGGGGAAAACTTCAGCGCAAACCAAGACGGACCACAAAGAGTAGAGGAGACAAGTACTGCTCGTCTTTTCTACTCTTTGTGGTCCGTCTTGGTTTGAGCTGAAGTTTTCACCTTAAATTATAATAATTGTTGGGGTTTTACGTCCGGAAACCACGATATGATTATGGCGTATGCCGTAGTGGAGGGCTCGGGAAATTTCAACCCCCAGAGTTCTTTAATTTGCACCTAAATCTAAGTAAGTGAGCCTCTAGCATTTTGCCTCCATCGAAATCAGGTCGCCAGTGTCGGAATTCGATCCGGGGTTCTTTTGGTCGGCAGTCAAGCACCATAACATATAGATCACTGTGGCGGCTTGCAACGTCCCTGCGAAAGATTGTCTTCTTACAGGCAGTGCAAAAGAAGAAAAAGATAGTTAAAGAAACTAGTTGTTCAAATAAGCTAATTTTCAAAACTAAATTCAGAAAATAAGCTTCGGTCCAACTTTTAGTCGAAAATTTGGATCGGAGACCGGTCATGTCTGTCAAAACATGGTTTCAGTATTATGTGTACTCATTTGCATTGTTCCTGAAATATAACTGGCCAAAGTGGCCTTTGCTGAATGGACTGGCTTCAGTGCCCTTGCTGGTTGTCATCTGCTTGCATTGTGCGTAAATCCACAGTTTTAATTATTTCTCTGCAGCCGAACTTCGCTCCGGTGGCTTCATTTGTGCAAAAACTTATTCTCAGATTTTCTTTAATCTGTCGAATGCGGGATTGGGCTGCTGCCACTCTCTAAAGCACTAACGCGTAGAGAGTTTGTAGACTACAACCTCAACTTACTCCTCTATTATCTGTTAGATGAGCATGCGAGGCACTGCGAGCGCATGTTTTACCTCAATTTGGCTGACCAGCTCTTTCAGAAAAAGGGTAAAATACACCTTCCTTGTCTAGTCGCCATTTTCCCAAACAAAAACTCTGACCTCATTCTTTTCAAGCGTTCTCAGCTAATTTAAAGTGATGCTTTCTCTCCAGGGGCAGTGCTAACATTAATCTAACGCAGAATATGTGGTTAGGGAGCCTCAAGGGTATAGTGCTTTTATGTTTTCGCACCCATGAAATTTCACGTGGGCGTTAGTGCAGTAAAAGCAAAACACTTGTGGTGCGATGAGCGGAGATCTTGTACGTAGGCTGTAAAACTTCGCCAGGGTGATGGTAGTTTCAAGGTGAGCTGATCTGAACATCTGCAACGACTCGCGTGGAGAAGGAGGAGGAGGACATGATTAGATTAAAAGACACTGATAGAACGTCTCATAAGCGGCTCGGAGACTTACTACATACTTCGTATGGCCATTCGTTATGACTAGAGGCTGCTTTTTAGGCATTAAAAAAGCGCATTTTAAGTGCCAGAAATAGGCAGGCAAAACAACGTTTTTGGCGTCCATAGCCGTAACTACAGGCATATTACATTTTTACACCAATGCAAATCACTTCATAAAAAAGTCGTGCACGACCTGTATTTGCAACAGGAAAGCAAGGAGTGTTACTGTTTACGAAGGCAAACAAGTTCAGCAATCTGGGGCATTGACTACTGCGGCAAAGTCGACCCTAAGGGGAAGCGCTAGGCGCAAATCTACGGGGAGCATTCAGTAAAAAATCGATTACTAAGCAGTGCCTCATTTTTCGTAGATTACACCTGAGGCACTTAACCCCGACAAAGCCGTTGTGCTGTACATCGCGATTAGTTTTGATCCACTCGCTGGATTTTTTCGCGTGTTTTTCACATTTCGCGTGTTTCGCAACCTCCTGCGCAGCTTGTGATTTCATGTTTTTCTGCGAATAAATGCTCAGTTGAAGTTATGCACTCCGTCCTGTCTGTCGTCTCTACCTTGTCCGTTGTTTGTTCGCGCCAATTAGTTATGTCTGCAGTTAATACGCACCAACTAGCCCAAATTACGCCTCTAATTTTTTCCAGGCCTTAGCTGGGCGATGCAGGTTGTTTCTGGTTGCTTTTGCAACCCACAATGCAGGTTGTTTCTGGAGTAGTGGGATTTACCCAACTTCATTGGCAATACCCGTTTATGATGATGATAGTTTTTGGTACAGGGTGAACAAGGAGTGCTTTGCTAAACAGCTTCGCTGCTAAAAAAAAAAAAACAGATATTTGTTCGATATATCGGATAATTCGATACAAAACGTTTAATAACATTATTGCATTTCCGATGGGAATTTCGGTGCGGAAGTAGGCTTCACGCACTTCATCACGGTAATGAAAAAGCACGCTTAGGCGGCAATAGGCCGGGTTTTCTAAGAGCGAAGCTCTTAAAGCACGCGGCAAAATGTCGGGTGTCCGAAAAAAAAAACCCTCCGCACCGTCGGTTATCAGCTGCGCCTACCCTTGGAGACAGTCCGCACAGCCGCCGCGCCGAGTTTGCCCGCCCCGCGAGCCTAGTATACGAGCGACGAAAAGACCGCGCTTCTACCGGGGGTGCCACGCCAGCTTTACACGATAGTTGTAGCGCTGGGGTTTGGACATTCTTGCATGGTCTGTGAGAGGCTGTGGTTCGACTCTTTGTCTACGCCTAAAAAGACTTAGCATCAGCCAAGAAGCCCACGTTAAGCCCCTAAGATCAAGCAGGTTAGCTGCTTCTTAAGCTCTACGCGGTTAGTGTAGACGTCTCCCTTTCTTTTGTTACTTTATATTCTCGCGCGGTTGGTCGAATGCAATGCAGGGTAATATAAAGGGTGGGTTATACCCTCGAATTTTTATTCTACATAGTCTCTACGCCTCATGGTGCGAAAAACGGTGAGTTAAAAAAAACCGGCAAACCTCCTCATTGTGGGAATCGATGTAATGCGAAGCAGCCAGCATGGAGCAAATCATGCTGTACATAACATGCATATCATGATTTACAATTTAGGACCTGACAGTTATGTTTGTCATACAGCCACATCTCGCAATACGAATTTTGGTGTATATCAAGCTAGCGAACCGGCCGTGAGCGCACCATGAGCGTGGCATGTAAACATAGGTCGGCAAACTCACTCATGAGTCGACTCACTCAGACTCACTCAGACTCAGATCGAGCCGTGAGTCTGAGTCTGAGTGAGTCCGGGTGAGTAATATTTTGGTGAGTCTGAGTCCGAGTGAGTCCGGTTGAGAAAAATTTTAGTGAGCCTGAGTCCGAGTGAGTCCGGTTGAGGAAAATTTTGGTGAGTCTGAGTCCGAGTGAGCCCTAAGGCCAAGATTATTTCTTGAGTGAGCCTGAGTGAGCTCTACACTTTTTTGCCGATCTGCGGTTCTGTATACTTACGCAACTTAGCAATACTATCAGCCTTACGTAGGTTCACGTTTACACTCACGCCGACTCACGCATACTTCAAGCACCAGCGTTCATACGCCAGCAGAGGCGTGAGTTATGAAGGAAGGGGTTTGCGTGACTGCCCCCCCCCCCCCCGCCCCTGAAAATTTTTTCCTGGGAATTTTTGATAAAAATATTTCATGTGAGTCATCTCTTTTAAAAAAAAAGTCATAAAATGAAATGCAACCACTGATAATGTACGAGATAATGTACGAGATGAAAATGCGCCACGTACAGCACCGATTACGCGAGATATTGGTGTTAAAGAGCTTTTACACCTAGTTCGAAGAAGCCAATTGTACGCTAATGGACTCATGAGTCGGCTCACTCAGACTCACTCAGACTCAGATGGAGCCGTGAGTCTGAGTCTGAGTGAATCTGGCTGGAAAAAATTTTCGTGAGTCTGAGTCCGAGTGAGTCCGGCTGGGAAATTTTTCAGTGAATCGGAGTCCGAGTGAGTCCGGTTGATGAAAATTTTGGTGAATCTGAGTCCGAGTGAGTCCCTAGGGAAAAACATATTTCATGAGTGAGTCTGAGTGAGCTCCACATGTTTTGCCGACCTATGCATGTAAATCATGTTATACATGACATGGATTTCATGATTTTCATTTTACGATTTGTCATTCATGTTTATCATACAGACACGTCACGCAATACAAAATTTGGTGTATATCAAGCTAGCGAAAGCCCCGCAAGCGTGCCATGAGCGTGGCGTGCAATAATAATAATAATATCTGGGGTTTAACGTCCCAAAACCACCATATGATTATGAGAGGCGCCGTAGTGGAGGGCTCCGGAAATTTCGACCACCTGGGGTTCTTTAACGTGCACCTAAATCTAGATACACGGGCCTGAAGCATTGAAGTCATGTTCCACATGACATGACATGATTTCCATATTACCACTTGTCATTTATGTTCGCCATACAGTCACGTCACGCAATACCAAATTTGGTGTATATCAAGATCCTGAAACGTCCGCGAGCGTGACATGCGAGTCCTGTTGCACATAACAACTCATGATTTCCATATTACCACTTGTCATTTATGATAGTCATACAGTCACGTGACGCAATACCAAATTTGGTGTCTATCAAGCTACCGAAACGGCCGTGAGCGCCCCATGAGCTTGGTATGTAAATCATGTTGTACATGACATGCACGTCATAATTTTCTGATCACCACCTGTCATTTATGTTGGTCATCAGAAATGCCTCATCATACCAATTTTTGGATTTGTCAAGTTAAGGAAACGGCCGCAGGAGCACCACGGCCATGGTGCGTAAACCTTACCGTTCTTGACAAGTTAGTCATGATTTTCATGATATGACCACTCATTCATGTTCGTCATACAGTCATGTTATGCTATACCAATTTTGGTATAAATCCCATTAACGATATGGTCTCGAGAGACCAAAGTCATAGATAGATAGATAGATAGATAGATAGATAGATAGATAGATAGATAGATAGATAGATAGATAGATAGATAGATAGATAGATACGCTCAAAGTCACCGAAGTTCGCTTAGAAATGCTTCCTATTGAAAAGCAATCTCCGGAATGGCTGGGTGTGGGCGCCAACAGTCAATCCGTGATAAATGTGCGATTGTCCCTTTTTCAGCACGATTCGCAGACAACAGTCTTTCCTTTTTATTCTGTAGCATGGTGAGTCAAGTGTCCACTGTCGAATCAAAACGCTCATTGGTCTCTTTCTTCGAGGCATGGCTGGGAAGGGCAGAGCAGGAGCCGATAGCCAGGTCGCTAAAAGATCAAAAGGGAAGGATGCCTCGTATTGGCCGGGTCGAATCACGTAGGGACGAGTTATTCCCTGTCGGCGAACATTTCAAAAGCAAATTAGAAACAAAACAAAAGCCGTGTGCACACCAGATTCATCTTTCCTCCCATGCGTTTCTGCGGTTTCGCATTCGCCAACCGCTCGCGCCATGTCAGCGCGGAGGCGTATGCTGGCCGGCGCGTCCCATTTCACTGCTGCTAGCGGTTCTCCGAGAGTTGGCTGAACTAGACGCCCAGGTTGAACCTTGTAGTGTTCCGAACAGTCAATGTTGCCCGGTAACATGAATACAAGCCTCAAACTGCAATCGAAAGCGAAACTTCGGGCTAAATCGTGTTCATGTGGGCCCTCATTTCGAAAATAGGCATTTATATATCACTTATAGGCATTCACGCGCAAACGTCAAAAATAGACATTTATGGGCACTATAACAACGCTATGAAAGCCATTCTTAACTGCTGATTCATGATCATATATCAAAGTTGGGTGATAGGAGCGAAAGGAACATAATAGGCATTTGCCTAAAACCCGGTCTCTAGTGATGATTGACACAACGGTACTTCTTGTTCCGGCTCTACGAAGAGCACCCGCGTTCGTCCTTGGATAAGTAGTGGTGCCCAGCGTGTACACATGATGGGTTTAACCTTGACCTCCTGTTCGGCTGAAAGTCTGACCATATGCTATGCTTCTCGTGCCAATTTTGAGCATATATGAGCACGTACAGCCGTCATTTTTACGAAAGGGAACACGCGAGCGCGTGGTAAATCGCCTAGTGCCACGCATATAGCGCGGCACGGTGGTGAAATGTAAATGTAAAAGGAGAGAGAGGTGCTATTCTATCTCTTACCTTCACCCCTTCTTGCAGTTCTCCTTCTATTTTTATCCATTTACGTTGTTGTGGCAGGCTAAGCTGTGATAGCAACAATCCTTATCGAAAGCAATCATTGTTCGCTACAGTGTCCCAACAGAAGAGACATGTCAAGAAGAAAGCTAAAAAAAAAAGACTCATTCGTGACGGGAGTATAGGCAATCGAAGGAAGGACACCAATCTCTCTTTTTTATTTTCATACTTCGCTGCTGCGCCGCGCCACATGTGCGGCACGAGCATATCTGCCACGCACTCGAGTGCTCCCTTTCATGAAAATGGCGGCTGTACGTTGTGACAGCATAAACTGCCTTTTGAACGTGATTGTTTCTAACTTATAGTGGCACGATGATTATCGTACGGAGACGTTCTCGATAGGACCTTGAAGCTTCGTACGCTTGTTTCACGCTATTTAACCAGCTAGCGCATGTAATACCGCCTCTCACCGACCGTTCAGGTGTGCTGATGCTTCCGTATGTTGCGCCTAAAGTTAAACACATCTTCGTTGGCATGACGTTTTTAATGTCGGCCCGCTTTCTATTTCCGTAATATCGTTGGCTCTGTTTCTGCACTGAAGATGGTGGCTTCAAATCTGAAGCATCAGGAGAAAGGTGGACGTACTTGTTCAATATATGAATCGCTTCATCTTCCTGAAGCCCTGGTCGGCTTCATCGTGCTTCCAACAAATGAAGAAATAATTTCCTTGAGGCACTTAAAGAAGTGCATGCTGGCAGACCTCGTGGTGGTAGCGAATATCATCAGCCTACGGCAGCAGTTTCCGCAGGTAGGCTACAACAGCAATTAAAAAAAAACAACACTTGCCGTAAAATGCCGAGCAAGTGCCCCCTTCCCCTTTTCAGGAGATTCGAAATATGCGCCAATGACCGAACAAGCGACCCCCTTCCCTCCCAGATTTTTTTTTTGCGACCTGTTCTCCGCTGCAGAATCCTGCAGCAGTGTTTCCTAGGAACTCAAGTTCCGCGAGTACTTAGATATGCGCATGATTTCTTAGTACTTTTACAGTGTGGTGCGTACGTGTTGCATTCTAAGTTGTCGCATATTGTGGATTTGTCATAACACATGAAATTTTACATGACGATTCACTCCGGAAAATAAAAACAGTAAATGCGTGCTTATAAATAAAGCACTTCATTAGAAGCACAGGGGCGCATTCTTTATATAGGCTCTTCCACCGCCATCTTGAATTTTGGTCCGCGACCAAGCAAGGGCCTATCCTCCGAATCTTGTCCGATTATTTTTTCCCCGTAGACGGGTGCTTGCTCGGCTTTTTATGGTTCGCAATAAAAAAAATTGTTAGCAAACCAATTCTTGGGAACGCGTAAATAATTTGCGCTGAATATTCGGACCCAGCTATGAGCCGCAGGCATAGCGTGTAGTGAAGAGCTATACCAAGTTGAAACGTTTGTACCGAACAGCTCCGCACTCATTCTCCCACTTATGCGTCGCTGTCATGAACGAGTCTCCAGAACGGCTCATGACAGTTTTATGACCAAGGCTTTCTAACAGCTTTAGAACTGCGGTAACGTGTGGGCAACACTCGTTGCCGAAGGATAATGTTCGTCTAGTGCCACCAGTAGCCTCTGCTGTTCTCGACGTGAAAAAGCACGTCAGCAAAGTTCCGACGAAACATCATAAATTAGGCAGCCTCAGCCACTCTTGACGTAATCATGTCGCACCGCGCGTTTGCGGGCTACTGAAATACAGAGGTAAAGGTCGCGGTGGTACAGGAAGACGTTATCTGTGACACGGAACACAGGTGACAGCGAGAAACATAATAAACGGCTCAAGAAATTAATGAGATAATTTTTTACGAATGCTATTTACGCACAGTGTGCGTCGAATGCGGAAGATGGTTACACTATCGAATGCACGTGGGGTAAGGGAAGCAAGCAGTGAGACAGCATCTCCATAACAGCACGCCTGCTGATTGTGGAATTTAGTGAGGTATTAAGCTGGCTTGCCGTTGCAATCAGATGCTTTGTCCTGTGTGCAAGACGAGTTTTGGCAAAGTCAGCTAAAACATGTGCTCGCAGGGCCTCGCATGCTCTTTGCTAGCGTATAATAAAGCGGTAAGTTGAGGTTGCACGTTGGAAACTGAACGCCTTGGCCCTTTCGAGGGCGATGGCAGCTACCCCGCGAACACGATAGAAACAATTAAAATCTGAGAATACATTTTTGTTGAAGACAAGCCACCAGAGCGAACTTATGCTGCAGCAAAATAATTAGAACGGTAAATTGACGCACAATGCAAGCTGATGACAACCGGCAAAGGCACTCAACAGAGCGCACTCCGTAAAGGCCATTTTGGCCCGTTATATTTTGTGAATAAAGCAAATAGAGGACACATAATACTGAAATCGTGGTTTGGCGGACATTAGCGGTCTTCGATCGAAAATTTTTGTTAAATTTGGTGAATTTTTTGTTTGACTCTTTTCAGAAGGAGCTTTTTCTTTTAAAAACTCGCTTCCTTAACTACATTTTTCTTCTTTAACACTTCCGGGAACATTGCAAAGGCTTGGTTCTGTATTTGGCACTTACTTGAAGTTTCTGTGTTACACAGTGATTTCAAGTTTCTGTGTTAAACACTGACTTCAAGTTTCTGTGTCAAAAAGGTCTCCTAACTTTGTAGGAAAAGTTAGGATTTTTTTTTTTCATTTGGGCCATGTTAGTCATTTCTTCAGAGCTTTTTCTTTTCTTTTGTGGACAGCATAAGGAAACCGTGGATGTTACTTGCAGAAAAAATTTTCGACCCAATGTTCATAGTTTGCAAAATACTGCGGTAAGCATTAATGGGTTGCCTGCGCCGGCACCTTCAAATATTTTTCTTGCACACTGGGAGTACTTTTGGGAGGAGGAGGAGGAAGAAACTTTATTTTAACAGTCCGGCGGCCTCGGTGATGTGGATCCCACGCCTAGGCGTCAGCCAGGAGCCCTTGGGCCCTGGCGGCGTCTTCGGCCCGTCGGACTGCCCAGAGCTGCTCCTCTGGGTCTGTGCTCAGCAGCACGGTCTCCCACTGCTCATGAGTTCTAATTATGCGACCCTGTTGGGCCGCCTTTGGACTGGCCCACAGGATGTGAGGTAGGTCCGCCCTGTTCTTACATAGTTTGCACCTGTCGGTGGAAATAAAATGTTTGATTCCAGACACTTTGATTATACCCACATATCAATTTAAAAAAACCAGAGACAAGCAAAATCTCAAGCGGGTATGTATGTTCGATCTCTCGTGGAATTAAGTGTATGTGTGCATTTTGCCTGTTTTTCATCAGTACATTCTCATGATTGAAACATATATAATCACATTACGTTGGACATATGCGGCTTCCTGCGTACTAAAACATAAACCACTTGTTAGCATCACGTTCCCATGGCTCAACACGGCGTCACAGTGCGACGGGGCCGAAATAAATCAGGACGAAGAACTTCCATGTACTTAGATTCACGGTAAAGAATCCCAGCTGGCCAAATTAATGGCTGGTCTCCTACTAAGCGGCGTGCATCATGATAGTGGTTTTGGCACGTGAAATCGCAGTCCTTAAGTTTAACTTATTTATGTCCAGACAGTGCAGTCGAAGTGAGGACCTGCTGCCTTTCTGTAACTTGAATTTCATGCGAATATATTCAATGCAGACCGACCAGTAACCTTGACGAACAACTCAGCTCAATGGACAAGTAAAATAGACTGGCGGAAACCATTGTTGACGATTCGTATGTTTGGTGCAGTGGGCGGCCAGCGGCTGCTTTCGGAGATGACGCCACTCGCACGTGCCAACTGCGATAATGCTGCCTTGAAAATAATGCGCGTAAAAAAAAAGAAGAAAAAAAACGTGAAAAAATCAACTTATACCGTTCCCATTTGAGTATACATAGTCGAACATTACTCAAAATATTGCCTGCTTCGTGTGAGGGGAACCACGAAGATTCCTTATCAAGGAAACCCACAGTCATACTGACAGTTTCAGGGAAAACAGAGAGGCCACGGTATTTGAGAGCGCAGTGCATATGCGCCAGTTCTTCGGCCTGCCGTCGTTCTTGGTAACCGAGAGAACGATTGGTCTAGTGAAAGATAAAAGAGATTGAACGTAGAACGTAGGGGAGACTGAATGAGAGCGAAACAAAAGAAAGCAAGCAGAGCAAAGCGAAGGAACATGAAGCGGATGCATGAGAAGGCGAGTCATCATCCTCAGCCTGTTATGTGCCCACTGCAAGACGAAGGCCTCTCCGTATGATCATTTCCTCTGCCCTGCGCGAGCTGATTTTATTTTATGCCTCTGAACTGCTTGGTCTATTCACCACACCTAACTATCTAGAGCACTTGGCTGCGTTTTCCATCCATTGGCGTTAGTTGTGTTGTTCTAACTTGACACCGATTCTCTCGTCTATGCATTATGTGTTTCTTCCCAGGTAAGTTTTTTTCACTTTATGTCAACTTGAATATCTCCTAACCGTGTTTGTTTTCTCACCTTTTCTGATCTCTTCCTATATCATAATGTTCATGCCTATCATTCTATGTTCCGTCACGCGTTGCATGGTTCTAAACTTATTGAGTGTCTTTGTGATTCCCCAAGGTTGTGCCCCTGGTGTTAGTACTGGCAAATGTGATGGCCTGTACACTTTTCATTCTATGGAAAGCGAAGAAGTACCTGTCATGATTTGAGAATGGCTGCTGTATACGCTCCAGCATCTCCTTTTCTTCGGTGAACTCCTTCAGATCATACAAAGTTCCCTTCATGATTGACATGTTCTAGCACATTCATGGTGATGGGTGCTAATCATGGTGCTAGTCGGCAAACACTTGTTCAGTACCTGTGTCTTCTGCGTATTATCTTTCAGACCTACATTAGTACTTTCTCAATTTAGGTCTTCAATGATTTTAGCTTCTGCTCGCCTTTATTGCTGAAGAGCACTATGCCATCTGTACACCATAAGCTGCTGAGATATTCTCCAATGACTTTAAAATTTCCTCTCGATCAAGACGATTGCATATTTCTAAACAAGCAGTGGAAAACAATGGAAAGATCGTATCTTTTTATTTGACTCCTTTCTTGAGCGTAATTAATTTGCTTTTCTAGTGGATAAGCAAACTTGGCATGGAGTCTGTGTACGTGTTGGCTGTAGGTATTTACATATATTTCAAGTAATCCTTGCCAAAGCAAGGCTTCTAAGATTGCGAGCATCTCTGTTGAGTCGGAGGTCTTTCCGTAGTCCGTGAAAGCCATAAAAGATGTCTTAGCTATCTAGCACAATTATTTTAAAAGTAAGAACTGTTTAACGCGAGCAAAACCTGGTATTTATTCTTCCTAGTACACCGCAGTAGCCGCCAGTCATTTTAGGCAAGGAAATTCAATTATTATAACATAACAAATCTTCTAACTCAAGAACAACTCATCAAAAAACCGCCTGGCCTGCGCGGAACCGCGCAGCACAGTTCAAGCGAAACCTGGAAGAGCGGCCTTTCCATAGCCTTTTTTACGCACTCTTGGGGCAACTACTACAAGCACACTTGCATTATACCCACTACACCATAAATTATCAAAATTTTGGTGTAGTGGGGAAGCGTCCACTATGCCATTATTCGTCATTTTTCGGAAAAGCGCGGTACCCGCTACACACTTTCTTGATGCTGTGGCTGACGACGATGAAGGATTATGCCTGAGGCTTTTGTAATGGGTTGGAACATTGAACGACTCACTCGTTACCCAATTAGCATTGTTTGACACGTGGTTGTTACTTTACTGTTCCAAAATGCTTTATTACACATGTTAACGGGATTCCTTACCCGATATGAAGCCTGCATAGGGTCAGTTTGCAAAGCAGTTTCAAGCACCGGCGTAGAAGAAGAAGAAGAAGATGTTTAATGGGAAGAAGGAGGAGAGGTTGGCCTGGAAAGCGGGTTTCTGGCCTGCTACTCCGCACGTACATATCATCATCAATGTGCTTTAGCTTGAGCCGGGCTGGTGTTTTCGCACCTCGGGCTATGAGCGTGCACGCCGCCGCACGCCGACAAGGCTCGGTCTTAAGGTGATTCGCCCCTAAAAACTAACTAAATAAAAAATACCTACAACAGAATGGGAATCGAACCCGGGCCCGCTGCGTGGCAGCTCAGCACTCTACCACTGATCTACGCCGGTGCTTAAAGCTGCGTTGCAAACTGACCCTATGCAGGCTACATGTTGGGTAAGGAATCGCATTAACATGTGTTGTAACGCGTTTTAGAACAGTAAAGTAACAACCAGGCGTCACACAATGCGAATTGCGTAACGAGTGGGTTGTTCAATACTCCAACCCATTACAGAAGCGACAGGCATAATTCTTCATCTTCGTCAGCCTCAGCATCAACAAAGTGCACATAATGCGTTACAAGTGTATAGCGGGTGCCACTCTTTTGGGAAGAATGACGAATAATGGCATAATGAACGCTTCCCCACTACACAAAAGTTATGATGATTTATGGCGTAGTGGGTACTATGCAAGTGTGCTTGTAGTAGTTGCTCCAAGAGTGTTTAAAAAAGGCTCTAGAATGGCCGCTCTTCCAGCTTTCGCTGTGACTGTGCGGCGCGTTCCGCGCAGGCCTGGCGATATTTTTCTTTCATGCTGAAATCTTTAGTTTTCTGATAAATTTTCCCTTTTTTTTACGTACCAGTAGTAATAAGTAGTAAGAAGTAACACAGACCACTCTACGTAAAAAGTATACTGAGCTCACGACTAACAAGAGCCTTGAAAAAAGTGTGCTTAAATAGCATTGAGATTTCTTTTTGTTAAAGTTAGCTAGATTGTTCACCGTTACTAACACTCGACACGTTCTTTTTGTATTGAGTAGATATGTGTGGGTACGTTGGTTATGCTGTGTTGATCGTTATGCTATGTGCTCAAATGTTGACGAGACTGCAAACTGTATATGTCACCCACTGACTCGATAGATTCTTGTTTTATGACGTTATCATTATATTGTTTCGCGTTTTAGAATATTTTGCAGTATTCTGGAGGGCTTGTCAAAACTGGTGTGCTGATGAACGGGTATTTCGTATGTAATGCAGATGTTTTGACGTCCTGGCGTTACTTTCTAAAAGGGATTTAACATGCTACTTTGAACCCTGTATAATTTATCTTCCTCCCAGTCAAGATCCAAGGCGTAGACGGCGTCTTATTTGCACGTCCACACCTCCTTTTATGATCTCAAGAAAAAAAATATTTCGAGTTTGGAATGCGCCTGGCAGCAAAACCATGAAATCTACCACAGCTGCGTGCATGATGTGAGGTTCCGCGCCTTAAAAGGTTCACGTTCTCGTGTTATCTCGAGATTATTCACTCGGTCACTCCACATGTAGGAGGAACAACGTCAATAGTGTTTTTAGCGGCTTGCACCCACTAGGTCTAAGTGCTGACTCTTTGTGCGTGTAATGTCAGCACTCAATTATGTATACTAGACGTCGCAGTTTGCTGTACCGAGGAACCTTTTTTTTTATTTTTTTAGGATAGAACATGAAAAAATAATGTCGGTAAAATAATGCAGATGTCCTAAAGATACAAAAATAGGTTTGTCGCCCCGTAAAATGGAATTCTGAACATAGGTGTACTTTTAAAAAAATGTTTTCTCAGCTATTTAATTCGAGGAAATTTCATTACTGCTGATACTACCCCGTTTCCCCTTCAGAGGGCCGTGCATTGCAAACAGCCGCATGCTCTTTTAAAAAGTTTAGTAAAGTGCTGGTAACTACAGGAAAAATTTAGTACCAGAAGGTTACTGCGTTTCACAGGAAGTTACAAACTTTTTACCAAAAAGCCACACTAGTGCTTAAAGGTACAATCGAGGTGCGTTAGTAATGGCTATTGCCTCACTTTTGCAAAGTTCCACTGTGCTGGCTGGAGGGCATGTTTCTACAATACTAACCGAACTGTAGCTCAATTCTTTCATTATTTAGCATTAACAATTTTCTGTTACCTCAACTTTCGGTATCTCAACTTTCGTAAC